>CAUYRT010010640.1:0-175417 GCA_963574885.1 Lepilemur ruficaudatus
TGTCTTCAAATTTCTCTTCTTTTTGCTCTTTCCCTATTTTAATGACTTCATCTCTTGCTTCCAAATGACTCCCAAATCCGAAACTCCAGTCCTGGTGCCTCTCCCATAGGCTGGTTCGATGCTTCCTATTGACAGTTAGACATTTGCATTCCCGGAACCGGAACTTCTAATTAAAGCCTCTCATTTCCACACGCCAGAGTCTTGAGTTGTCTGATTCCTCTGTCTCGTCTTCCACATCTTGCCAAGTGCAGTCAGGCCTCTGTCTCCAGCACTCAGCCCTTTTTTCCCATTCTCACTGCCTCTGCCCTAATTCCAGTGCTTGTGACCTTTTGCCTGGACTATTGCAGTGGCTTCTCGTGTGGTCTTGTGCCTGTCTTCTTTCCATGGCCAAGTCGTCTTGCACAGGCTTGGCAAATTGATCTTCTGAGGTCACTGCCGTGATCCAGACTGTCTACTGAACAGATTCCAAAGCTGTTAGCCTGGCCTTTAAGACTCTTTGTAATTTGACACTAACTACTTGCTTAGGCTCATCTACCTTCTTTCCCTAGTATAGACATTGTGCTTGAGTCAATCTGGACTCCTTGATACTCCTTTAACACACCAGGATCATACATAACTGGCTCTGAGCCTTGTTTGAGCCAGTTCCTGGGCCTGAAGTACCTTTCCCCATCTGCCTTTTAAGATCTTAAAACATGAATGCCGCCTCTTCTATGAAGCCTTTCCTGGTTCCTTAAGCCACAGTGTCCTTCTTGGGTTAATCACAACTCTTTGCTGGCAGTCCTAAACATCCACTGTAGCTATTCGTGTGCATATTAATAGTTTACGTCCCGTCTCACATGTTAATCTCCTTGTAGGTAGGAACATGTATCTTTCTCAAATCCCTGCAATCTCACCCTGCCCCCTTAATATAAGTATTATTTCCATACCAGGTTCTCAAAAAGTATTTGTTGAGAAAATAAATTAAAATAACTTGGGATGTAAGAAATTTTACATAAATTTATCAGAAATACAAGCATAGTATAAAGCAAAATTGTTCTTAAGGCAAAACCAACTTTTTATGTGTTTATAATAGTTGTTAACTTATTAAAATCTCTTCTTGCTCAATGTCCTGGCAACACATATGAATGGGATTCAAAAATAGCTGGTTAGAAGGTCAGTAGAGTTGGCTGGAAAGGTCCACTTTTGTAAGTAGGAACCCTTTTCTTTGTCCTTAAAATATACTCTGCCCCATGCCCTCTAGCAGAAAGATCACAAGACTAGAGTCAAAACATTTGGCCTCTGCTACTTATAAACTATGTAACCCTGGGCAACTTCTCTCATTTGTATCATAGTGTTACTTACTATATTACTTAAGCACTGTATTTGGCTGTTGGTAACAGACATTTGTTATGATGGCTTGAAAATAGAAAGATTTATTTTCCTTTCGTATAAATAAAGTCTGGAGATAGTTATCAATGACTCCGACTCCTATTCTCTGTTTCGCCCTTTGGTGTGTGGTTTTCATCTTCAGGGTAGCCTCTCACAGACCAAGGTGGCTGCTTGAGCTCCAGCGATCATGTTACCATTCCCAGCAAGAAGGAGGAAGGGCCCAAGGTCACTGCCTCTTCCTGAATAAGCTCTCTTTAAACAGTTTTAAAACAGTTTTCCCAGAAGTTCCACTCAACAACCTTGGCTGAGAGGTGGTGCAGTGCTGAGCCCCAGCTGTATTTTTGAAACACACAGGGGCTTTAAAAAGCACCTATATTTGGGGCTTACTGCAAACTAAATCACTGCAAATGAAATCTGAATGTCTATGGTTGGAGTCAGGACTCAGTAGTTTTAAATGACCCCAGGTGATCCAATTGCATGGTTGAGATCGAGGACCACTGAGGTAGGGTGACCATATATATAACTGATAACCCAAATGAGACTCTTGAGTGAAAGGGGGACAACTGGCGTAAAGTAGGCCTAGCCCAGGTGAACCCCCACACACAGTGACCCTCTGCCTCTATCTATAAGGGGGCTAGACACATGGTTTTCTACTGCTGCTGCTCTGGAAGCAGAAGAAAGAAGGGAAGAGAGGATGCTGGTTGGGCTCCCACTATTCCCTTCCATTCCCACTCCGGCTTTGGGCAGGACTAAATAAGGTAAATGTACATGAAATCACTTTGTAATCTGCAGTGTTTCAAAGATGTGCTCACAAGTATTATCATACTTCAGTACAAATAAATATATGCGATGGCTAGAAGGAACCTGGTCTGGATTCTCTTAGCTCATTTGATTAATTTAATGCCTTGAGGTCATTTGCTTATTAACAAATGCTCACTGGGAGACAGTGTCTCTCGGTGGTTTCAGAGCGTGGGCTTTGGAGGCTGACAACCCTGGGTTCGAGTCTCACCTCAGCTCCTCACCGTTTGACTTCTCAAAACCCCCTTTGCAAAGTCCCCATAGTATTCCTTGACTCAAGGGATTGTTATAAGGATTAAAGGCATTAACATATGGAAAGGATTTAATTTGGGACTGGGCATATAGTAAACATTCAATAATTGGTTACTCATTATCATTCCTAAAATGACTTCAGAGGATGCTGATCAAGGTCATCTTTCCTGCCTTTCAAGAGGCTAACACGTCAAGGTCTCCTCAGGCTGACGTGGGGCATGACTTCTTTCTCTTCTCCTCTCCGGCAGGGCAGAGAGCAGCAGAAAGAAGGAATTGCAGATTCAAAATGTCTTCCCATTTCCCACAGACCCCCATCCTAACCGACCCCCCAACAAGGACCTGGGCTGAAATACCGGTGGGGATCCCAGCTGGCTAAAGAAACTAATAGCCAGAATTAAATTAATTATTTTGGTGACTTGATCCACACGTTGGGAGATTTGTGCATTTGAAATAACCTTTGCCTGTGGCGATTTTGTCTCCGTGATTCTTCCTCCTGGCCGCTATGTTCGTGGTGTAATCTCCCTTTCCATCCACTCAGCTGCTAACTTGTAAACTTTCTTCCCCGGGGCTTATTCCTCTAATCTTGCCTTCTCCGTGTTTTGCTGTAGTCTTGTCTTCCTTTATTCATTCTGCATTGCTTTTATCTCCTTACCTTTCCTCCTGCTGTGTGTAAACAAACCTTAAGGCAAAAAAAATGAAGCCAGGCAGGATGCTGCTTAACTCCCTTGAAGGGGAAAACACAGTCTAAATCTCAGAGGCAGTACACTTTACTGTTGGCAGAGTCAAAATTCAATACTTTCTACTTGTAGCATCACCAGCTATACAATGCTAAGACGTCTGGGAACAGTAAGAAAGAGAGTTCTAGGAGCAGGAGTGCCTGACAAGGAAACTGCTTTCGAGTATATTTCGAGTTTGTCGGTAGGAAACCATTAGAAAGCCTAGGATTTTTTCCATAGAGATGATACTTCTAATTGAATCTGGATCTTCTGTGCAGGATTGGCCGACTTTTTCTGTAAAGTGCCAGAGAGCAAATATTCTGGGCTTTGCAGGCCATCCTGTCCCTTTGGCAAACACTCAACTTGGCTGGCGCAGTGCAAAAGCAGCCATAGACAACGACTAGACAACGGGCATGACTGTGTACCAATAAAACTTTATTTATGGACACTGAAATTTGAATTCCATACACTTTTTATAGGTCATTAAATTTCTTCTTCTTTTGATTCCCCCCCCAACCATTAACAAATGTGAAAAGCATTCTTAGTTCACAGGTTGAAGAACAACGGACAGGTGGTGGGTGGTGTTTGACCCCTGGGCGGTAGCTCGCTGACCCTGCCCTAGTGGAATGGAGGGCGCACACTGACCGCAGTTAGAAGACCTCGGTTCTGCTTGCTTCATTTGGAGGCAAGTCTGAGTTTTCTCATTTTAAAAGGCAGATTAAATGACAACACCAAATGCTGGCAAAGAAGTAGAGCAACGGGAACTCTCATTCGTTGCTGGTGGGAATGCAAAATGGTACAGTCACTCTGGAAGACAGTTTGGCAGTTTCTTGTAAAACTAAACATACTCTTACCGTATGACCCAGCAATCACGCTCCTTGGTATTTACCCAAAGGAGACGAAAACTTATGTCCGCACAAAAATGTGCATACGATGTTTATAGCAGCTTGATTCACAATTGTCAAAACTTGGAAGCAACCAAGATGTCCTTTAGTAGGTAAATGGAAAAACTGTGATATATCCAGACAATGGCATATTATTTAGTGTTGAAAAGAAATGAGCTATCAAGCCATAAGAAGGCATGAAGGGAACTTAAAAGCATGTTACTAAGTGAGAGGAAGCCCATGTGGAAAGGCTTCTTACTGTATGATTCCAACTATGTGACATTCTGGAAAAGACAGTATCATGGCGACAGTAAAAAGAGCAGTGGTTGCCAGGTGTTAGGGGATGGGAGAGATGAAGGGGAAGATCACAGAGGATTTTTAGGGCAGTGAAACTATTCTGTATGACACTATAATGGTGATTGCAAGTCCTTATCCACTTGTCAAAACCCATGCAATGTACAACACCAAGAGTGAACCCTAATGTAAACTATGGACTTCGGGAAATTGTGATGTGTCAGTGTAGGTGCATTGATTATAAAAAATGCACTACTTTGGAGGGGCCGGGGGGCAGGCTGCATGTGTGTGGGGACAGAGGTTCCAGATATGGAACCTTCCTGTATTTCTCACTCAGTTTTGCTGTGACCCTAAAATGTCTCTAAAAAATAAAACCTATTAAGAAAATATTGTTGTCATGCCTGTAGCTGCAGCTACTTGGGAGGCTGAGGCCAGAGGATCGCTTGAGCCCAGGTGTTCAAGTCTGCAGTGAGCTATGATTACGCCACTGCACTCCAGGTAGGGTAACAGAGCTTATTTTTTTGTCTCTAAAATATTTTAAAAAATTAAGAAAATAATGTTAGTGATACCTGGTCAACTTAACTCACAGTAGTCCCTCAGACCTGATGAGTTAATTGTAATACATTGAGCAAACAGGAAGTTGCTACCCAAATGTTAGTTACTGAGTAGAGTCAGGTTCTTTTCTTTCCCCTGGGGTGTTCCACAGAAGAGGAGTCTGGAGAAAGATCTCCTGAATAAAACATTTCTGGGTACCTCTTGGAGATTCACAATGTACACATTAACGTTTCTGAGAAGGCTTGTCATTAAAAACAACTGCCACCAAATGCAAAAACCTCATTAAGGTTGTTTAACCCAACATTTCCCAAACTCACACATGACTTCAGAGACCATTAACAAATATAAAATCACTAAAATTAAGTGGCATAGGGGTTTGCAGACACTCTTTGGGAAATGCTAGCCTAAGGCATTTCAATTAATGCCACAGAAAAGATGAACACACACAAAAACTTATCTTTGTGAAGCTTCAAATCCGGTAGAGGGGAAAAGGCAAGAATTTAGAGTGATATTTGTCCTATTGCTATTTGATGTTACCTAACATGTTGTTTTATTTTATTACAAAGTTATGAGCCATTGGCGAATGTGTGTATTTAAGCTGACTTCTTAGATTATTTTATTAGCCTTTTTTTTTCATAATTTTTTCAATAGTGACAGACCACTGAAATGGAAAGACAAATTAATGAAGGAATATGCTTCAGTTACAGATATTTTTTTTTCCCAAACTCACTACATAAAGAGAGGTGTACATAGAATTATGGTTCTTGATATAGTAGCGCACATTGTAATGGATTAATTTAATTTATTAGTGAAATTAATGACTTGCTAGCCTCTTTGGTGTTGTTTGGCAGAATAATCAATTATTCTACAGTGGAACTCACCCTGTAAGCCCCAACGTGGAGTTGCCCACAGCAAGAAGCAGCTTAGTGGATCTCTCGTTTGGAGTAACATGGTTTTCTGGTCCAAACGTAGCATCTGTCTGGGTTGACATTCACATGCTCTCATGTCCAACCTCATTTCTGATGCCTTGGATGCTGAGTACATATGTCCTCAAGATGCCTCCCACCTCCAAAATGAAGCTTACACACCCTGCATGGCTTATATTTTAATCAGGCCATCCTGAACGCATCCTTCTGGGTGAAGGAGGATCTGTCCACCTCCTGAATGTAATGTGATAAAAGAACAGAAATTTAGTATCATTTACACTGGTAGGCAGATGATCTATAGTGGTATAATATTGTCAGAACCTCGAGAGTAAATGATTTCTTTTCCATTACAGCTTGCCGCAATAATATCTGTACTTGTATAGTACTTTATAGTGTGTGCTGTCCCTTTAACTATGTAAGCATTGGGCTACTTCTTCAGGAAGAATGTTCTTTGCGCACGAAGCAGTGAAGCCCAGAAATGCTGAAGAATGTGGCCAAGGACTCCTAGTCAAAGAAGGTGGAGCTGGGATTTGAATTCACTCTCCACTCCAGGTTCCTTCACTCTATTTGCTGCCTTCTCAAAGGTGGACGTCCTGTGGTTGGACAGGTAACAATGAATTTATCAATACTGCACATTTGAGTAACATCGATGGATGTCCACCACATGGAATCCTCTAACAGCTAGTATTCTTCTCTCTGTAGTCTTCACACTTGGTCTTAGTAAACCCAGAGATCTTAAAAAACATTTGATTAAAGAACATTTAAAAAATATTCAAGAGAGAAGAGTGTAATTACTCCCCATGATCCAATTTCCCGATTTAACAATTAGCAGCACGTGGCCAAGCTTATTTCAACTATACCCCCCACTCCTCAATTGGATTAATCTGAAAATTCCAGATGTCATATCATTTCTTCTGTAAATACTTAAGAATATATCTCTAAGAGATAGAGTTTTCTGATTATATTTAACAAACCACCTCCAGAACTTATTGGCTTGAAACAGTGGTTTTTAATAGTTATCTCTCATGGTTTTGTGGGCTGACTGGGGTATCATGTGATTGTAATCAGATTTCAGTTGGGGCTATAGTCATCTGAAGATATGAATAGCTGGGTCTCCAAAGTGTCTCTCTCATGTAACTATCAGCTAGGGACTCTCTGGAGGGGCGTCAATTCCTTAGGCTGTACAGGTGGTCTTTCCAAGTGCTTAGGCTTTTCCCAGCACAGCTGCTGGGTTCCAAGAGGGACTGTTCCAGGAGCAAGAGTTCCAAGACACTTGTGTAGAAGCTGCAAAGCTTTTATGACCCAGCCTTGGAGGTTACAGACCGCCACTTCTACTGCATCCCGTTGGAGAAGCTAGTCACTAGGGCCACCCCAGATCCAATGCAGGGGAATTAGACTCCCCTTCTCAGTGGGAGGTGCAGGTAAAAAATTAAGAATAATTTGTTAATATCACAAATATCCAGTTTGTGTTTGAATTGCCCCAATTTGAACTGACGGCATTTTACAGTTGGTGGTTTTTTTCAAAGCAGGATCAAAATAAGGTTCCACACTTTTTATTTGGTGGTTATGACGTTTATGTTTTCTTTACTCCTAAGATATTCCCTCTCTTTTTTTCTTTGCTCGAAATCCACCTGTCTAAGAAGCAGAGTAGTTTGTTCTGCTGAATGTCCCACAGTCTGGATTTTGCTGCATGCACCCGCGGTGCTCCTCTGTCCCTTTTATTTTAGTCTTGCAGCTGTGAGATCCAGAAACTTGCTCAAGTTTTCAGGTTCAAGATTTTGGTAGAAACACTTTGTGCGTGGTGGTGTGCACTTCTGACTGCATCATACAGTAGGTGCAAAATCAAGTTCGTCTCTCTTTGGTGATGTTAAAATTGATTTGTGGGTTCAAGTGTGGAATCCAGCGCTCCTTACTCCAGCTGAGCCTTTTAAAAAGGTTTAAAGCAGCTGCCTCCCATTTTGTGGGTTCAGGAAATGAGTTTGGGGAGGGTCGATATGTATATTAATACATCTATATCTGCATTTGCTGTGTGCTAACCATGTGCCAGGCATCATTTCAGATACTTTATGTGAAATAATTGATTTATTTTTCATAATAAACTGCTAAAAGAGGTACTACAATTATCCCTATTTTACAAAGGAGGACACTGAGGCACAGATCCCCTGTGTCCAGTTGCTAAAGAGTGGATACCGTATGTTTAATTCTCATTCACAAAAGGGATTCGTTCTCATTTTCAGGATTTCTGGGGGAAACCAACTTAGGTCCATGAAAGTGAGAGCGAAGCCAATGGGAGGAAACCAGGCAGTCACACAGTTAGCTGCCTCCTCTTAAAATCGAGCGGCAGTGGACTGGATCCGGGAGAACGCCGGGGCTTGTGAGTCAAATCCTCCCCAGCTTCCCAAAGTAGGAGACTGAGTTATTTAACAGGAACACCCCCCGCCCCCATTGCATTATTCCTTGTGGAATGGGGTCAGCAGGGTGTGGCCTGCTACCTCTGCAAAGCATGCAGGGTGACGCCCCGTTTTATGGCAGTGCGACTTGTTTTCCGCAGACACCGAGTGCCTGCAGGAAGCTCAGAAATGACAATTTTATTTTAAAGAAAATATTTTCAAATGCAATTTGCAGTTTATACATGAAGAGTAATGAGCAAAATGGATGCAGCTGTCTTTTAAATTAACCCTGCAGTGCCACCCTGTTTTTGCTTTTCTACCGAAGTGATAATGTAGGCAGCTTTTGTGCCGTTCGTGAGGACTTTGGAGCCCTCCAGAGCTTCAAAGAGAGAGTGGAGATGGGCTAAGGAATCTGTGCATGCCTGTAGTGCTTGGTGTGTATCTATGGCTGCCATAGTGAAAAAGAAAAAGCCAAAAGGACAGAACCCAAGAAGAGTACAGTGAAATGGTTCCTGCCCGAGAATGAGCAGCACAGGCCAGATAGCTGAGCCCTGAGGGGTGCTGTCTGGTAGCAGCAACAATTGCCTTTCTCCAGGGATCATTTTTGAAGGACAGAGCAGCGTTTCTTGCGTCTCCGAGAGCTATTTAGAGCTGTCTTGGTGCTGGATGTTCAGTCTCAATGTGGTCTCAAACAGATTCAACGCTCTGTCAACCTCGTGAGGTTGTTCTCTGCCTTCTCATGCAGATGCTCGGACACTGCTGGAGCTGAACCCTCTGTCCTCAGTGGAGGACTCAACGTGTTGGAGACCTTGACCTTCCTTTGTGGCTGTGTGGGCGCCCAGCTCTGTGGGTCTCTAGGATCATGGACATTGCACGTTGACAAAGCCCACCTCTTTACGGTGTTTGAAAGGGAGAGCTGATCAGTTCCAATTTAGAAGGTGCAATTTCTTAGCATTCCTAGCATTGGCTTATAGTTATTTTAAGAGACACTGAGTGACTTAAATCAGGGTAAGTCCAAACCCCTTTACGCAGAGACACAGGCACACACATGCAGACACACCCACACAGTTTAATTTTGATATCTGTCACTCCAAGCAGACACAGTGACGGTGCATATGACGCAGGGAGAGAAGGAGGACACCTCAGGGGAAATACAGGGACACAGGTTCTCAGGAAAATTCCATGGTCCGATGAAGGAGAGCTAGGACTGACTTCGGGGTTATGTAATGGCTCTATGTGCAGCCTAACTTCTTTTTGTGGCGAGACGGCTGTGGCTGCAACACGGAGTGTCCAAGTTAACTTGAACATATCAGCCACTCTGGAAGAGGGTATTTTTACTGACCAAGCAGTTGCCTCATTAAAAACGTGATGACATTTTACGTGCAGCACTGCGGTGGTTGCTCACTTCTTAAAATACTTTTCCGTAGCATGTGCCTTTGCCATGGACAAGGAGCCCTTGTGCAGCAAGCATTTTCTTGCCTGGTGTCTTGTGACTTAAGAATTGAAGCTTGTATTCTGTATCAGAACAGCGGAGAGGAAAAGGAAGAAAGAAAGAAAGGAAGGAAAAGAGAGGGTGAGAGGGAGAGAGGGAGGGAGGAAGAAAAGAAAGAAAAAAGTAAGGAAGGAAGGAAAAAAAAAGAAAGGGAATGAGTGGGGAGAGGAAAGAGAAGTTGGAAGCCTGATAATAACCCCAAGACTGGGCAATTCATTAGAGTTGAGTTGAATAAGCCATTGTTGAGAGATTTGTCTCTTCTTTCCTAAGTTAAGGGGATTGGCCACACTGACCGGCTGGAGGCCATTATTGGGTCCGTCTTTGCCTTGGGACAGCAGTTCAATGTCTGAGGTGGGGCAGAATCCCCAGCCGTGATGTAATGGGAGTTTCTACCTCACGCTTGCGTGTCATTCACACACGTGGAGCATCATGGGAGCTGGGCTAGATTGATGTCCTCTCCAAGAATAGCGCTGATTATAGAACAGATTTTCCCATATACAGAGCCATTTTTAATTCACTGCCTACCACAGCTGCCAGCCTGCGGAGATAATTCCTTCTAGCAGAATAGCTCTAGATTATTATAGGGAAATCAAATTTGCATAAAAGCGCTCTCTCTTCTCTCTCTCTCTCAAGTTACTAAACAGATACTGTCAATTACTTTTGTTGGAAGAACTTTTTTGGGGGGAGGGGAAAATGCAGTGTTTTTTGAAAAAAAAAAAAGCCACGAAAACCCTTTCTCTACAACTTGGAAAGATTTTGAAGACTAGCATTTTGTGTGACACTTCACATTTAACATATACTTTACTATTTTCAAAGTGTTTTTCAGTTCAACAAACTTTTTAATTTTTGTTTTATTTTATTTTGATTGAGCACAGGTCCTGGGGACATAAAGGGCTCTTGTTTTTGAAAAGCTTACGTCATTGGATTCAGGCAAAAATTGTATGAAATGAATAAGGCAGGCATCGTTGGGTCCATTTTGCAGATGAAGAAACTGAGGGCTAGGGAAATTTCAGTGGCCTTTGGAAATTGCACGTAACTGATGGTTGAAGGATTGAGGCCTGGAACGCTGGCTGGGCTTGTGCACTACCTGGATACCACTCAGGTGGGAAAAGGCTGCAGTTGCAAATTGGCAGCCGTCAGTTGCTTGGCCAAACCTTTTAATTTGATAACATTTAAAAATCAGAAGGTTTTATTCTCCTGACCTCCATCCGCAAAAAGAAAGGACTTGTGGCCTCTCTTGAAAAATGTAAAACCTGGCAACACCAAGCCTGTATTCCATCAAGGTAAGATGGAGTGGCCAATGGCCACCACTTGTCCCATCCTGATGCCCCACAGGTCACTTATTTAAGTGACCGGTTTTTGGCCCAGAAGGCTTTGAGTTCCCCACTCTGCTGAATCTGGGAGCAAATAGGAATGCGAGTGCCCTGTTATGGGAGCAGCACTTGTGCACTCTTTTTAAAATAATCCTTTAGTTTTTCTGTGCCTCAATTTATCAGCTTTAAAAAAAATGTTGGCAAGATTGTGCCCTGTGGGTTCCCAGTCCTGATGATTCAGGATTTGGAGACTCGCTGAAGATTTCTACTTTACTAACCACTGTAGGCTGATCGTCTACTTTCGTTCTTAAGAAGGCTTTTGTGGCTCTTATTTTCTTTGATTGCTTTCTGTTTTCTGATCTGTTTTAAGCCACCTTCTGGGGGATGGATGAAGAGTGCGAAGGTAGAAGTCTGCAGCGTTCACTTTTGCGTTTGGGCCTCGATTTCCTGATTGTGTGGGCAGATTTCTGTGCTGGATCTAAGTTCTTCTTATTAGGAGAATGAGGATAAGACTATCACAAGAAATAGATAAGAGGGATGAGCATGGCTATGAAAACTCCTTAGCTATAAGGTGTTGCTAAATTCTCATTGACTGTGGAAGCTTAATTAAATCATGTGATTTAACATGGAAGTTACAGATCACTCAGGAATTGAAAAACAGCCCTGGGGCCTAGGAGGCCTTCTGGGAAGGGATTATATCCGGCAGGCATTTTGTTCGGAGCTCTGCGTCTCTGATACCACTTCCTGGTGTTACGCTGTCACATTTTTGTTCAGTCAGAGTTAAGGTGACAATCTCTCCAGAGTCTTGCACTGGGTGCAGTGTTGTTCTGGGGGCCCTTTGTATAACTTTGCAATTCTACAATTCTAAATCTGGGGATTCTGTTCCTCACCCGCCTCCCGAGGAGAAGGTGTACGCTGTGAGTACGCGGTGTGATTTATTTTCAAAGCCAGCGAGAGTGCCCTTGCCCGCAAATACTCCCATTTCTTCTCAGTGCTTAAAATTCCATTTAAGTTGTGCTGTTTTGACTTTAGGCTTTGATTTTGTGTTAAAAATCAGTTAGCATCCTTTCCAAGTACAGGGTCTGCAAAGCCCATTCATTTACCTTATCTCATTTGATCTTCACAATAGCCCTGTGAGGTGGGAGAGTGGCATTGTCTCCTTGTGGAAAAAAGAAACACAGCAGAAAGAGTAGGATTTGGGAGCCAGATAGGCTGCATTTGGGTCCCAGCTGTACCGCTCATTAACTGTGCGACCTTGAATGGGGGATTTGACTGCTCTGAGCTTAATTTCCTTCCCTGCATGCAGAGGATTCGAATTTTACTTTGCAGAGTGATTGTAAGGATTGGAGTGAATGTTCATTTGCTCGTTCATTCATCATTCATTCATTCCCTGCTGAGAGCCAGGCACTGTCGTGGGCTCTGAGGATGCCTTAGTGCATGAGACGGACCCTGTTCCTGCCCCAGTGAGGCTTACGATCTAACAACAGGCATTGTGCTGAGCACATAGTAGTTCCTCAATAAATGGAGGTTCTTAGGAATGCTTGCCTAAAGTCACATGGTGAGTACAGAGCAGAGTGAGGAGCTGAGCTCAGATTTTGGGCTCTTTGTCTCCAAAGTCTTTGGCCGGTGGGCTCTGTCCACTGGTCCTCTGGGGAAAGGGAGCTCTTTGTTACTGCAACCCGAGCCCTTTGATTTGCGTCATCATCTCCGGTGTGCACTGTCTTAGGACAGCGTGGGTGGATGTATTATGCCCCAGTTCTGGGCTGAACCCTGGCACTGCTGTTTAATTGCGTGTCCTTGGACCATTTCCCTGATCTCACTAATTCTCAGGTTCCTCATCTGCAGCGAGGGTGAAGTGACAATCAAATGGTCAGAGGGATTGGATTATGAAGTTCCTGTGAAGTACCAGCACAGTGCCTGGCACACGGTGATGTGTTTGGTAAGAAAGACAAAGGCCCTCCTGCTCCTGTCTGGGGGCCCTTTCCTGTGGCTGGGGATACAGAACTTAGCAGCAGTTGCTGAGCCTGAGAGGCTTGCGGACTCTCTCCCTCCACCTCACAGCTGTTCCTTCACATCCTCCGTGGGGAAAGTGTGCTGGGCTGCGGCAGCTCCCAGAGTCGGGTAAACCTAGAAAATTCCAACAATTGGATGGAGTCGGCCAGGCCTGTCCTTGGTATATTCTGGTTCCACCACAACCCAACAGAGTTCTCTGTGGCAGTCCTGTCCTCAGCTGGGGTGGGGGGGCGAGAGCACTTATGCTGGAGGGTGAGGCTTCATAGCAGCCACAGAGAAGGTGCTGGATGTCCAGCTCCTTTGTGTCGAGCGTCTGACGCCAAACTGCCTGGGTCTGAGTCCCAGTACGCTTCCTGCAAGCTAACTAACTTGGCCTCTTTAAACCCCACGTTCTTCCTCTGAACAGTAAGGATAATAATAGTCAAGACTTACGTATTTACTATGTTCTAGACACTTCACATATACCGACCCCTCCACCCCACATCAGCCCCGAGTTGGCTACTGTTGTCATATCTATTTGTAGATCGGAAGACTGGGGCACAGAGAGATTAAGTAGCTTTGCTCGAGGTACATGTCAGTTGGGTTCCAGTGTTTGTGCTTTAAACCACTCTATTTTGCTCCTTCCCCAGTAGGGTGGGGTAATAACAATCTACCTTGGAGGGTTTTCGTGAGGATTGGATGAGGCAAGCAGGAAACACAGGGAGCGCTCAGCCTGGCACGTAGCATAGTATGTGGTCAGTAAATATTAGCCATCACCCTCAGCTCAGAAAGTGGGTGCGCCTCTCTCTCTCTGGAGCAGTAAACAAGCAGGGCCTGAGGATGCTAAGTCCCTAAGTGGGGTATTCTTCAGAGACCTCACACTGATGGGCGCATGTGTCTGTCTTGGCCTCACAATGGGAGTTTGAAACCTGATGTTCATGAGTCGCACCGTAATAATACTTACTGTGATACCCTCATGGCAATACTAATATTTCTTGCAAATAGGAAGTATTTATTAAGTGCCTAGTTATCCCTGATGCAGTTTTGGATGTTCCAGATAAAAGTAAACAACCTCAAATCACTGCCCTTTAAAGTTTTAAGTCCAAAACAAAGAATGTGTTTGTTTTGTCCTTCACTGTTTGTAGATTTCAATCGCTTGGCACATCTGCCTCACATTTTACATGAGTGCTTTTAAAAATCATCATTATCTTCATCATCGTTTTCATCACCATCATCATAACAAGCTCGTACTAGACACTAGGTGCTAAGCGCTTTGCCTGGGCCGTCTCATTGAATTCTCGCATTAGAACGTAAAATGAAGGTTTCTGCGAATTAAGTAAATTAAAGCAAATGTATCGATATCATTGCTGGCAATAGTTACAATACAGGGAAGGCGGGAGGAGGGTATCTCAGCTTTTTGAATATTTAAGACTTACTCTGTTGAATATTTGAAGAGATTCCTTTGGTGTAAATATCTATATGCTTAGAATAATAAAATATGAATATCAAAATCCTGGTGCTCTGCTGGCATCATTTCCAAAATATTGTCTGGTGGACGTGAGTATTAGTATTTTGTTCATATAAATATTTAACGAAAACCTACTGTGTTCTGGCACCTGGATGTTATCCCACACCCCATTTTCCCTGCTCATCTGTGGCAGTTCTTGTCTTATATATAATGTCCTTTCACGGTGGTAATGAATTAGTTAATTTCAGTTTCAGTGAGGTACAGGGTTTTTTCTAAAGCTGCCTCTCAGTGCTGAGTCATTTTTAGTGATGGAAAAAGCAACCTGTCAGGGAAGTTTCTAGGATGGATAATAAGTGAGAGTTCCCCCACTTTATAGTGATAGATTCTTTTGTACCTAACATTTTTCTGATTATAAAAGTAATAGCAGCCCAACTTTCAATTGTAACTATTTAGTGGGTTGACCAGATACACTGATACAGCAAGAGGAACATCTTAGGTTCTTCTTGCTCAAAGAACCTAAGAATACTGGCTCAAATATAACGTATTTTCATGATATATGCAAAACAAATGAATGAAATTTCCGGGGATTAAAAACAAATAGAAAGGTGAAAACCATAAGTTGAGGCTGTGCTCTGAGGGTAGAAAGTTAGATTCTTGGGCTTTGAATGCTTTGCTGGGAACCAGAATCCAGGCTTTGGGCCTTTTCAATGTGAGAGGTTAAAACTGAGATCCTCACATAAAGCTGAGACCCTCAAAGGGTTACATTCTCTATGAAAAAAATTGGGTTAGAAAAATAAATGTTCCTGTAGGCCAAGAGAGACATCTTAGCCTCAGCTCTGGGTGGGGAAAAAGATCTCCTTCCCAATATTTTAACAATGGCCTTGTCCTCATTTGGCTCTGGAGGTTGAAATTATACTGCGTGAGGGATCTAGAAACAATATTAACGTCAGGGGTCATGGATTGGTGGTGCTCAGAGTGCTTAGAAGGTGTGGCTACAAATGCTCCCTGGAGAAGTGTGCCTCTACCCCAGGCCCTCTGCCATCCTCACAGTTACAGAGTCTCCCCATGTGATCTCACAACCAGGAATTACAAACACATGGACAATTCAATTGTTTTATATTAAGAGTCAAGTGAAACAGCAAATGGCAGAATGAGACCTGCAATTACTTCATGTATTGGAGCTATGATGATACAGAAAAAAGGACACAGAAAATAAGCTTAAAATGTCTGGTGAAATATGGAGAGGGAAGACAGGAGCAAAATAATAGACTAATCCCAAATAACAAATGTTTCAAAAATCTATCAAAAGGACTAGGGAGATTTTTTAAAAAACCAAATAAAACGTCTAGAAATAGAAATAGAATTATTGAAATCAAAGCATTCTCTTTGTAAGAAATTTGAAAAGAATAATGGAACCCCCACAAATTAATGATTATTCTATTATTCTGAGGCAAGCAATGTTATTTTTTTATATAATTCATTCTTTTCTCTATGCATTTTTTACAGGATAGACATCATATTCCATATGAGTATAATTTTATATGCCATCATTTTCTTTCAATATAATAAGCACTTTCCCATCATTGTGCTATATATGTTAACACAGAAATACAGTAATGTAAATATTCTTTTAAAGTTGTATTTATTTATTTATTTGCTATTTTTCTTGTTGCGAAACAAAACTATTGAAACTTTTATTGATATATTTTTTCCAAAACTCAGTTCAGATATTTGAATTTGGTAGATTATACCAAATCATGTTGATAAGCTTTAACTTGGGAGAATCTGGGGCATCCAAGTTTGCCAGAAATGTATGAGGCATGGTGAACTCCTTAGTGTTTATTTGCTATTGTAAAAAATACTGCAAAGAACATCTTGATTGAAGCTGTCAGACTTTCTTAAAGCTTAGGTTAGGAACTGGCACAGTGTCACGTTCTCCATATTCTACTGGTTTAGATGGGTCACATGGCAAGCTCAGATTCAGAGCAGGAAGGGACTATATAGGGTATAGGGGTGTGAGCAATGGGAGGCATGGTTAAGTAGAGCTCTAGCTACCATATACATAATCTTTTTGTTTCCCTCTTTATATACAAGTAGTAGCATTTTATACACTGTTTTGCACCTTGCTATTTTCAATCAAATATTTTGCAGTACATTCACTATTAATACCTGTATTGTCTGCATTTAGATTTAGCTGTAAGTAAACTCCAAATTACTGTGGCTTACACAAAATAGCAGTCGTCCTCTGAATTTAAAAAGTTTGGAGCTAGTAGGTACACTCTTTCTATTTTTTTGCTCCATCATGTGTGGCTTCCATTCTCAAACCACCTCAAGATCTAAGATGGCTGCTGGAGATCTGGCCATCACAGTTGCTTCCAGCTAGAAGGAAAGAAGGAAAAAGGGGAGAAGAAAGTATGTCTCTCTTTAAGGATACTACCGTGGATTTTTACCCATCATTCTCACTTACATTCCTTAGGATAGAACATATTTACAGAGCCATAGGTAGTTACAAGAGAGACTAGGAAATGTAATCTTCATTACCAATGGCCATGTACCCAGCTAAAAATTGGGGATTCTATTCCTAAAGAGGAAGAAGAGAATGGATATTGGAGGACCACAGTACATCATAAATCCCACTCATGTTTTGTACATCTTAGTCTAACCATAAGGCTTTTGATATATTCTGCTACATTGTTTTCAGGAAGACTGTATCAGTTACAGTGTGCTCAGATGCCTCATTTACGTCACCCTCATCAACACTTGGTATAATGAATTTTATAATATTGTCAGTCACTTAAAATTACGTCGTGTTTTGAGTTACTCTTCTTTGATTACTAGTATGGGTTGACATTTTATTCTATTATTTATTAGCAGTTTATATTTTATCTACTGTGAATTTTTTGTTCATATCTTATATTCATGGAGTAATTTGGATTAATTTTTTCATAACTGTTTATCAGTCACTTTATAGTGAAGTTATAAAGTGACTTTATCATGTTAATCATAAAGCGGAAATAACATTTCTAAGAGTCCTGGAATAGGGGATGCGTGAGAGTACTATCCTCACACCATAAGGAGACTAGGATTTGTACAGTTTCTATGTTTGTGTCTATAGAGTTCTTTTTGACCCCTGCACTGATTGCTAAGGTTCCTTGAATCCTGCTTTCTTAGGGCTCAGAAGAAAAGAAAAGAAAAAAAGACATACTAGAAGATAGGAATTCTTTGGACTGAGAAGGTTGTAATGATACCACCTGTCCATTAGGGGCGCACCACAGACAGCCGCTTCTGCTCTCTTCCAGTTGAGAGTACTTTATAGACATCGTCTCATTTAATCTGCGCGGACAGCCCACCCACAGGAAGAGCCATCAAAATCCTTCAGCACTAGACTCCACAGGTCAAGCGTCAACAACTCTAAGAGAGAGAGAGAAGTCTTCTGTCCGAGCCCCCATCCTCGTCCTGCGCCCGCCCTGAGCGTTGGGACTGCATGCCGCCCCCTGGCGGATCCACCTGAGAACAGCACTGTCCCCCACACCGTCTGATCAGCTCCAGCAAATGTAGGAACAAAAACAGGTTGACTCTCTCAGAAGCTCGTTTCATCTCCAGAACACTACAACAAGGTGGGCAAAAGATTGAAGGCCGGTGTGAAAGCGTGGAAGACCAACGAAGAACAAGACACCAGCCAAAACTGAGAAGGTAGAATGTAGATGAAGAGCAAAACGGTGTAATTACTCTTTTTTGATTTTTTTAATCATGTGGAAGCATGGAGTATGCAGGATGAGCACCGCACTGAGAGCCAGATTTGGGCTTCCTTTCTGGCCCCATTACTTACAATGATGTGACGTTGGGCAAGTCCCGTTGTGACCCCTCTGAATCTCAGTTCCCTTTTCCGTGAGTTGGAACAGTCATGCCTGCCCTGTCTAACTCAGGCTTGGTGTGAGGCTCAGATTATGTCACAGCTTGAAAACGCCTGATAAAGTAATCCACAAGTTAAAGAGGTGATGCTCTGCCAATTGGAAGAGCGGCTTCTGTTCCCAGCAGTAGCATGGGAGTAGATCATTCCACATTTTCTCTCCTGGATGATTCACATTTCTGAGACTTCTTAATGTTCAGGAGTCATCTTGGAGTAGAAGATCACAAGGAGCTTGAATCTGGAGTTTTAAATTGACCAACCCAAATGAATCTACCCATATGGAACCCAACTCTATTTCTGACCCACTAGTTCTCATGCACTATCCTATTTAAGTGAACATCAGTAAAGCATACGATGATGATAATCTAAGACTAAGGCACTTTGCTTCTTTGGGCCTAATAAGAAAAAGAGAAAAAACAATTTTACTAACTATATTACCATGGATAATATTAGATGAAAATAACAGCTTTTGCTAAAAATCAGTTTTGAAAAATCTGAGCAGGAAAATGCTCAGGGTCCTTAAAGTTTTCCATTGGGCGGGGGTCGGGGGAGTGTGTTTAAATAATGAAAACTACAAAGAGGATTTTATAGATAAGCCAACTAAGTTTTGAGAGTTTGTTATTCACCTGAGGTACCACAGCTGGTAGTAAGTGACTGAAGCAGGATTTGAACCCAGATCTTTCTGGCTCAGCTCTGAATCATTGTTCTTTTCATATATCATTTTATCTTAAGAGGATGATGATTTATTGCTCTAGTTACATCAAGCAAGACATTGTAGCAGATATGCTTTTTTATCGTTTTCTGAAAACCAATTAACTTCCAAGCTCTGTATTATTTGCTTTTAAGCAATAGTGATTAATAATGTGTCTCATTGATTCCAAGACAAGCATCCCCCCCCCCCACATTTTAGCATCTCTGAAATTGGATGGTTCTTACAAGTGATGGTGTATCATCATTTAATTGGCAGCATTTTCTTTCTTAGTGGCATATAAAATAGTGGTGCATCTCATAATTGATGCCATCTTAGATTTGATGAAATGCAGTAATAACGACTTAGTTCATATAAAGGATAAAGCAGTGTGGAGAAATATACAGACAATCACAGAGAGTGCAAGGGAGTACCATTACCTATTTTCTATCCTTTCGCTTATTACCCTATTTAAGACGCTTGGCTTCTCTCAAATGAGCTGATGTCTTACCTTTTCAACTCTTCTCTGTTCAATTATCTTTCGTACCACAACCAGAGTTTTCTTCTTAAAGAACTACCTACATGTAATCATTTCCCAGCACCTCATGTGAAGGTCAGACATCTTAGCATGAACTTCAAAGTCCCAAATCTGCTTTCTGCCTTCTTTCTCCTTCCTTCTCTCAGCCAGCTCCTGAGGGACTTGGATCCCAGAGTGTAGGACAATGATTCAGAATGACTTTAGGTGGTACACTAACATGGCATTGAATAACCCTGAGTTACCACATGGGCAATTTGCTCAGGTTAGAATTTTCTCTCATCCCTTTGGAATCTTTTGAGGAGGAAGTCTTAGTTGGAGGCTGGGAAGCCTTTAACATCTTGACACCCTAGCTTCCCTTTGTAGCAAAGTGAGCACTGGCTCAGACGACAGTATTTAACTGGAATCTCATAGTTTTGTTTTCGTTTATTTACCTTTATAGTTATCTTATACTTGGAGCAAGTGATACTGGGTTTTCATTTATAGTAGTGCCATAAAATTTCCTTTTAAAAGGGTAAATTCTAGTACAAATGGAGTCAATTAAAAAGAAAATATTAAGCAAATACTAATACAAATGATATGTGGATATGGCAAGAATTGTGCCTGTGGTACTCACAGGACAGAAGTGGGGACAGCAGTGATCTGTCCCAAGTACTATTCTGTGTGTTTGGTCAAACGGTTCCTTGAGCCATCCTAGCTGCTCTTCTTCCTACTCACTATTAATGGAACTCTTTTGCTTTCTCCTCGAAGAAGCCTTCCCTGATGCCACTAGTCAGAATTAATTGTGCATGCCCACAGGACATTGCTTACCATTTGATTTAGGACTTTTGTTATTCTTATTTATGATAGATATTTGCATGCCCGTATCTATTGTGATTGGAAGCTTTTTACAGGGAGGGACCACTTCTCAATCCATTTCTATGGCTTCTTCAATGCCTTATATGTGGCTATAGAAAAGAATGAATGGATGGAGTTGAAATCCATGTCAGCAATAATTTTATGCAATTTCTCCTCCTCCTGAAGATGCCTCACCTGGTTTTAGACAGCTCATTTGCTTGGCTTACACTGAAGCATCAGCATAAGTCGTAGTTACTGAGGCATTTGTAGAACCTGCGTTGTTCTTCAGCATAAATATTTTGCAAGGAAGGCCGCAGAATCATCTGAAACCATTCATGAGGGGGTTAACCCTAGGGTAAAGCCAAAGAAAGGCCAGAAGGAGGTGCGTGTGTGTGTGTGTGTGTGTGTGTTGATGGAGCCGTAATCCATTGGGTTTAGAGCTGTACCTTCTGGTTGATTTGCTCTTCATTTGAAGCCCAAAAGACAAAATTCAGTGACCAAAGATAATGGTAATCTAAGCAGAAAGAAAGAGAGATAAATAAAATACTTGCAGTTTTTATACTCGAGCAGTCCTGTTATCCTTTTCAGAGTCTTAGATAAGGAGCTTTGCTCAGCCTGTGCGAGCTGAGGCAATGGGAAAGTGTGCGGAATTACAAAGATAGATGCTGCTTCTGGAAAGAAGTCTGATTCTGCTACCCGTGTTGTCTTCTGGAAAGAGAAAGCAGAGAAAGAGCTGGTACCTACTACGCCATCAATTAAGTTGGATTAATGGTGTTCTAAGCAGCTCCTAATAAAGCCCGCTGTTTACTAATCTTATCTTTGCTAAGGAGGAATGATGTCAGAGTGTGCCTTTGCAAGGGAAGGTGATAAAACGGGAGGCAGCTTTATGGGGACACACCTTTTATCGTCTGACTGACTTTCACAGCATATCTGGCTGCTTTCTCTCAAAAATAGCTCTGCTCATTTCATAGTATGTTCTTAAAGAATATGAAGGAGAGAGCAGGAGGTGTGAGGCCTCACGGTTAGCCGTCTGGTTTTTCTTTCCCCCTTCTTAGGACTCAACTGCACTGAGGTGCAGTCAACATGTTAGTTTAATTGTACTCCAAGGAATGCTCTAGTACAATCAAGACTGATATATGATGGCCTATGGCATAAGAATCTTTATTTAAAACAAAACAAAAAAAAAAACCCTTTACCTAGTTGTCAGTCACTTACAAAAGAGAGTCAGGTCTCCATGATTGATGGCAGTTGGACAGATCTAACTGTCCTTCCCAGGCTGATTTTTCCCTTGGGTTTTAGTTGGCAGATCCAGGGAAGAAGAGAATGACAATAAAATCCTCACACTATTAGCTTTTCCTAGGGTCTCCCTAGTGCTCTAGCAAACTGAACTGAAATAATAATTAATTTGATCAATTTTACATTAAAAACTAATCTCTGCTTGTAGCTTCTGTATCCTTTGTCAGGGCACAAGCCTGTGGTCGGCTGATCTTTAAAAGAATATACAGCGTATCTGTTTCAGAGTTCATTGAAAGCAATTTACTATTCACATGCTAAATATATGGGACAGTTGGTCTTGCTACAGCAATACAATTATTCTGGAAAAGAATTTCCAATGATGAAAATGAAAAAAAGTTAAAATAGTTATAATTTACTGCTCCGGAGTGCTGGGCAGCTGTTTTCTGCCTCGATCTGTATTCTAATAAGTCTTTTAAATGAAGAGATTTATGAGATTATTTTAATTTTGATGTCTTTTTAATGCTTCATGCATTTTAAATACAACCTTTTAATAGTGTTTGAGATTGAAGAATTTAATTTTGTTTTATACTGCAGAAATAAATGTATTCTCAGGAGACCATACTACCATTATTGTAGCTCGCTCTTTCTTTTTTTAAGTCAGCATATCCGCTACCTATAGCTCGATTGCCAACCAGAACCAATAAAGTTGGATTTCAACAAAGCCTTTTTCAGTTGGGAAGCTAGCAAATTAGAAGAAAGTGTACATCACTGTGTTACAATTTAACTGGTGCTAACCAGAATTTTTCGTGGGTTTGGATATGCATTTACCCCAGTGGAGAAACGATTTCTTGATGACGAGGACCCGACTTTATTTGGATGAGTAGTCAGAGATGTATGTGGATTGAATATATATGTACCACATGTCTTGTGAGCAAGATATGGCACAAATTCACATTTTGGAGATATCACTGTTGTGTGTATGTAAAACCATAAACTGGTTTCAAAATACACTATTATGGACAATATTCACTGAGAAACATTTAGAAAAGTAATAACTGCCTGGTACAATTAGATTTTTAAGAACTTCATAATAATATTTTACTTTTACCTTTACTTTCTAAGCAGGGAAAACCATAAAACTAAGGAAAGGTTTTATAAAAAGATTTGAGGTACTCAAAATAGGCCTGTTAAAATGTAAACACAAGGAATTACCCCTAACTAAAAGCTTGTCCCTGATATTTTAAAGCAAAATTAATTACACTGTTAAGTTGCTTTAGATAATATTACATGTGCTAATTGAAGTTACCAGGGGGTCATGAAACTCAGATCGTCATATTATGCCAGAGGGTTTGAAATGCAGAAAATTCTTGAATGCACTTACTGTTTTAAAAAAGTGAGAGATCACAATCTAAAGGCCACTAAACATACTGCTTCAAACAATATTTAATAACCTCGAAAATGATCCTGGTATAATATTAAATGAAAAGCAAATATGACAAAGTAGCATATACAGCATTCCAGTGATGAGAAGGAGCAGTTTTTGATGACATAAAAGATATTGTTATAATATAAACTGCAAGAAGTGAAACAACATTTTGTGTTGGGGGACATGAATAAGGGTATGTGCACATATGTGTAAACATGCATATACCGAATGTTGCCATGTTAAGAGTGTTTATTTGGGGGGTGTGGAATTTAGGGTGGGTTTTCACTTTCACTTTCATAATTTTTCACTTTAAAAATGTTTTTGCATATTACCAAAAATGAATAAAAATCTATTTCTGTAAAGCAATGCAGAAAAGGGGCCAGAATTTATTATATACATTGCTAAAAAATCTTACCTTTTTGTTGCAAGTATAGTATTTTCAAATAATGATCTTCTCTTAATTTGTATTTGAGAGGAAAAAAAGTGCTACCTTCCTGTCTTGGGACTCTGATCTTATTTTGAAGGTAGAAACACAGACTTGTCTGAGGAATAATCATATTTTATGAACTCAGGATATGGCTACGAAAACACGGTTTCCATAGTGCTGCTTTTTTTTTTTTTTTTTTTTTGAGACAGAGTCTCAATCTGTTGCCTGGGCTAGAGTGCTGTGGCATCAGCCTAGCTCACAGCAACCTCCAACTCCTGGGCTCAAGCGATCCTCCTGCCTCAGCCTCCTGTGTAGCGGGGACTACAGGCATGCGCCACCATGCCCGGCTAATTTTTTTCCTATATATTCTTAGTTGGCCAATTAATTTCTTTCTATTTATAGTAGAGATGGGGTCTTGCTCTTGCTCAGGCTGGTTTCGAACTCCTGACCTTGAGCGATCCGCCCGCCTCAGCCTCCCAGAGTGCTAGGATTATAGGCGTGAGCCACCGCTCCCGGCCCATAGTGCTGCTTTTTTGCAACTTTTTTGTTCAACCATTTTCTCTGGGAAAAAGAAGTGTCTTACAATTCATGCCCTGATTAAAGATTACTCAGGTTTCACTATACCATTAAAAACTCCAAACCCGTCTAAATTACTTTGTCAACAAAAAGGCGGGTCATAAACTCTCAACCAGTTTCTCCCTCCTTTGATCATATTGTGAGGATTGACATTGTTGATAACCTTTTTCTCTAATTTGTATCTTTAGAATAAAACTTCCCTTAACCCTTAGCTAACATCTCTATTTGTGGGGAATCTTGTCAATTAAATTGTTCTCCTGGACCTCAGCTTTTTGAGCTATCTAATGGGTCTAAGACCTGTCTTACAGAGTTGTAGTGAAATGAGAAGAGTTAATGCGTGCAAATGATGGTATGCATAAGAAAGGCATAATAATAGCTACTATTATCCTTATTTATGTTATCTTTATTAATCGTAATAAAGGAAGACTAGGCTCCCTCAAGGCCAGAACTCTGATTCTTCTGGTATCCCTGCAACATCTAATAACAATAATGGCTCACATTATCTGTGTGTTTATTATGTTTCAGGCAGATCTCTAAGTACTCTACATACATTAATTGATATCAATATATACTTAATATTTACAAGACCTCATGAGATGTATACTATTATCCTCATTTTGCAAATGAGAAACCAGAAGTGCAGAGCATTTCTGTAATTCATTGAGGGTCTCCAAGCTAATAATGTTGGAGCTCAGATTTGAACCCCTTTGACTCTGGAGTGCCTTGTAACCATTATTGGCCTTTGAAATAGTAAGCAAAATAAATCACTGTTATATGAGGCATTATTATAGGTGGTAAGAAGTTTAATTCTCATAGAAATGTTGAGAAATAGTCTTTGTTAATCTAAATCACTTAAAACTGAAGTAAGGCCTGTTAGGAACAGACTGATTCATCTCTACCTTACTTTGTTGTTATTTGAGCATATTCAAAATTTTACCAAAAACATTTTTAAAATAAAATTGTTTATCACAAATGGTATTTAACTAAAAATGCAGGGAAGTTTGGTATTAATAATTTAGCACTCCACTGATAGTTTATGCTAGAACCGTCTGCCATCTTTATTTCTTTGTTTTCAGGAAAATTGGTAAAAGCCATTTTATTTTTATATCTCCAGACACTGACTATATAGATAATGAGGTACCTGTCAGTATTGTTTAAATGAATCATCCTTGCAAATGGATAACTCCATTTAACCTTGTATCAGTTCTAAACAGGGCTTCAGAGTCTACAGATGACTCACAGCCTACAAATAGTCTACAAACACGTCTAGATACACTTTAGAATTTTTTTTTCTTACTTTGCACTGTTGCCTTTCCATTGGTTTTGGTCCCCATTCCCTCCTACTTCCTTTTAGTTTCTGAATTTTCTTGTAAGAACATTAAAAAAAAATTTGAAAAAAGAAACATAAACCAATTCTTATTCATACATCACAGTTTTATTTTTTTCACGTTTGAGTTTGTGTATTATATTATCTTTAAGAATTTTTTGGTTTGTACATATAATTTATGATTGTGGTCAAAGTGAAAAAACAATTTTATTTAGCTTTGTTTCATGCAATTAATGACTACACATTATTCCATTAGGCTGATGTCCATAATTTATGTAGTTTTCCCTTCATTGTTGAAGTTTTAGGGTGTTTCTAAGTTTTTGTTATGCCAGATAATATCCTAGTGCATATTTTTGTGTATATAGCATTTTTATCTTGTTACATGATCAATTCCTAAGAGCAGAATTATTGGGTTAGGAATAATAAATCTTTATATGGGTCTTAATACATAAAATGAATTTGATATTTCTAGGTGAATGGAAGGAAGGAATGATATAGACTTTGACCCCAATGTGGGCTAAAGTTCCTAAGATTAAAAAGCCCAATGAGAACCACAACAAAAATGAAGTTTCTTAAATTTCTATGCAAACTTCTTCAAGTAGTTTATACTATATATAAATGGATTTTCATTTAATCATCCTCAAGTCTACTTAATGTTGAAAGAGTTATTCAGTTAACTTAAAACATCTTGGCCATTCAGTAGATAATTTAGCCAAAATTAATTCATTCCTGGTTTCAAATTATTTGTAGCTATCAACTGTGTCCTTTATATTAGCCAACTCTTTAAATTACCCGAATAACATAAAAATTTAAGGTGGGACTTTGGAAATAGCATCTCAAGATTTTTTTCATACTAACAAAAGATTTTGTGAGTGTGAATTTTAGCTAGTTAACGCGGATGGTGTAAGAGCAAACATTTGGACGTATATTGCCATATCATTGTTTCATGGCTATATAGATATATTTTTATTAGGTAAAAAATGATGATTTCATTTCTGTGGTAATCATTACTGCAATGGCAGCTAGTCGCCTATGAATAAACAATCAATGCCTTTCTTTCCTGTTCCTATGTTCACCTCTAATTTTAGTACACTCTTCCTTCAGTACATGGTTAAGTTTGTGGAAGGAGTTCACTCTCTCCTTAAACCTGAATTATTCTTTGGTCCATAAGCATCTGTTCATGCCACTCACTGAAACTGCTCCGGCAATGGTCAGTGAGGATTGCTCAGATCACTCCCTTCTTGCGAATCTCTGCTCCTCAGCGCCCATGACCTCACTCTCTCCCACCACTGCATCTTGGTTGCTTTTGCTGGCTCAGTGTGTCTTCCCCAAAATATTGATGGGTCCCAGATTTCTGAGCTCCTCGCTTCACCTAATCTCTTATGGTGGTTCCACCCATTCCCACCCTTTTTAAAAAGACACAGCTGTATGCTGAGTGTTCTCAAATCTGTTCTTCTACCCTTCACTTACGACTTGTGCACACTAATCCCGGCAGCCTGCTGTTTATCCTCATCACCTTTAATTCTACACATCCTGAATCAAATTCACTGGCTTTTTGCCCAGATCCACTTCATTTAGGTAATGGTACCACAGTCCACTCAATTACCCTGTTTAGAAACCTAGGAATTGTCTTAGACACTTTTCTCATTCACCCGCATCTAACTGGCCATTAAGATACGTCAATTCTGTTTCCTCGCTATCTCTGAGACTCCTTCTTCCCCTTCTGTTTCCACTGTACCTGCCTGGAATAAACCTGCCAGAATCTCCTAACTGGCATCCCTGGCTCAGTCTTGCCTTCTTCCAATCCTCTTTAGCCGGAATGTGCTAAATTATTCATCTAATCTTCTTACTTTTTTGATCTAGACCTTTCTCATGCACCTATCATTTTGGATAATTCCACACATTATCCAAAAAGGATAAAGCCAGCCTCTTCCCCACGGTAGTCAAGGTCGTCCACGGTCTGGCAAATGCCATCTCCATCATCATCTTCCGTGATTCCTGCCCATATTCTTTGCCCCAGTGAAACGCTTCAATTTCCTCATTGTTTCCTGTGTCTTCTGCTTCTGTGCTTTTGTGTATATTTCCTCCATCCAGAGTGCTGTGTCTCTGTTATTAATGAATACCTGCATTCCTTGCCAGACTCACTTCAAGGCCCTTTTCCTTCTCCTCTGAACTTCTACCTTGAGTTACCTCTGGTTACTCTGTGCCCTCTACTCTCAGAGATCCTCACATTGACTGACATTTTCCACTTCCCCAGTGGAGTGTGAGTTCTTAAGGGCAAGGATTTTGATTTTGTTTTTCTTTAAATAACATTTATGTCCCATGATTTTAAAAACCTACGCATTTTATTGTTAAGAATTTAAATAATAAATAAAGTCCAAAGAAGTAAATAAAACCACGCATACCCCTACTACCCATATTTATTTTATTCAATTTGCTTATCTGTCTATATAGTTATTTCTTTTACAAAATTGGCATCATAGCCTATAGATAATCTTGTGACCTTCTTAAAAACTAATATATTGTGAAAATTTCCCTGTGTTTTAAAATATTTTTCAAAAGCAATTATTATGATTACTTTTTATTGATGTATAATATTTTACACGGTAATGGGGTACATGTGACATTTTCTTGCATGCATAGGGTGTGTAATGATCACATGATAGTATTTGGGGTATTTATCACCTTGAGAATTTATCATTTCTATGTGTTGAGAACATTTCAAGTACTCGCTTCTAGCTATACTGAAATATACATTATTGCTCATTATAGTCACCCTACTCTGATAAGGAAAATGAGAACTTATACCCTTTGTCTATTTGTGTCCATTAGCCACCCTCTCCTCATGTACCCCACATCCGCCCTTCCCAACCTCTGGAATCTATCATTCTACTCTCTACCTCCATGAGATCAACTTGAAAAACATAATTTTTAATGGCTATATTATATTTGACAATATCATATCATGTAGGCATACTATAATTTATTTAATCATTCCCTATTGATGAGTGTTTTTTTCGATTTTAATATGATAAAAGCTTTATTGAACAATGCTTTTGTTGATATTTAACAGATTTCATGGAATAGAAGAAGGGACAAAGAAGATCTACCGCACCACAAGTCTAATTCTTCAAACTGTACAAATTCTGTCAAAGGCAGATTTTTCTGAACGTGAAGGCCTGCCTGGTGTGGTAGAAGCTCTGTTAACAATTTGGATGTTTATTTAAAATCGGTATTGATGATTAAACACGTTTTAAAAAGCCTGATCATTGGTATAGGTTGGTCACATAGAATGTGTGAGAGTGAGGGTTGCTGGGAGACCCTCAGCATTTTCTGATTTTCCATTTTCTGATTTCGCAGCAATATAGCTTTTTATGTAACTAGTTCATATTTGTGAAGTGCTTTGAAGATGAAAGCTATTATGTAAGGGCAAAATCACTTCATAAAAATGTTACATATGAAATACAAAAATCCATAGACAGACTCTGAGATTTTCAAAGTAACATCAACTCTTTCATGTAATCATTTATAACCACCATCTTTAGACTAGTAATCCAGGATTCATTTATAGATTATTCCTGGAGTATTTTAGTGTTATCCGCTACGGTGAAATTGTTTTTACAGTCAAAGGCGGTGGTTAGGAATGATGTTATTCTTTTTAACCACGGTTATTGAAGTTGTAGGACAATTTATAAATAGGTGAGGATAAGTAAAAATTGGCCATAAATATAAATCTTTCTTTCTGCTATCCAACATTACAAGCACACAGATTGGTATTTTAAAGAAAAAGGTTTCATCATGTGTTGTTTAGGTTGTAAAGTTGCAGCGGTCGTAAATTACAGATCATCTTATTTCTGTAGCATATTTAAAGAAAGAGTGTACAGACAGTGTGAGTGATGAACCTGGAGAGCTAGCTAGGTGTTAAATGAAGATTTTCCCTCTGTGCAGCTGTAAACAATATTCCACATAGGTAACGTGTCACCCCCAAACTCAAGGTGTCCCAATGTTGGCATTTGACCCTTTTATCGACACAATGATTTTCATTTTAAAATATTGCCTTTGAAGTTCCCTGGATTCTTGCTGCCCCCCTCCTACATACATATTATTAAAATGCAGCATTACTGCTGTGTCCTGAGACTGAAGTTGTATATGTTCAGTGATTTCTTGTAATGACAGTAACACTCTTCACACAGACACATCTCAACTGACTGACTCTGTGTGCCCACCAAACCATCCTATGATAGATGCTCTCTTTGGCCAGGATTGAAACTCAATTATGGTGAAATTAGGAACAGGAGCCCAGAATTGCAGCCATGCAAGGAACCAAGAATCAGGCTGAACTTCGGGTACAGCTGACATGTCATGGTTAAAGTCCAGTAATTTTGCTTTTGCTTTTATGTCTTTCTGCTGGGGTTGATGCGTATTTATGTGATATGACTTCAACTTTGGAAATTGAAAATAATTCCAGAGAATATTTTCTACCCAACCTTTAGTTTTTTTTACTCTTCCCTCCTATTTGCCCCTGTTCCTGGGCTCCTCCTTCCCATCTTCCTCCCTGCATCCCTGCCCCCACCCAGGCCTGCTTGGCTTCTAGGGGTATTTAAGCCTAGGCATACATGAAGTATGACAAAATTAATGTTGTTCTTGTTGTTGAAATCTTTCTTTTTTTTAATTTGGCTTCTGACCTTTTTGTGCACTTGAAATTGCATTTAATATTTCATTACTACAGGTCTTTCCATTTAATTTCCTGGATTTTTTTTTTACTTGAAAAAAAATCGACAAATTTGGCTTTGCAGTACAGAGTTATGGGGTCTAATAATTCTCCAGTCTATGACAGTTCAGTAACTGGTGCCCTCCAGCATTTTTATTGCACATGATTTTATTGCTAAAAGGTTAGGCCATTTGACCATTTTATTCTAGACTTATCCATCAAACATTACTCACAGAGAATTAAAATCATGCACCATTTAAAATGTAACCAACGTTTAGTCATTTCTTTGAAAGGGATATCTTCAAACTCATCATGAGAAGAACCTCCAGTCTAGACACATAATACATAACAGCTAGGTGTGGTCATGGAAAGATGGGTAAGCTTGCAGCATAGGTATGTCTAGTCCTTCACGCAGCCAAGTGTGCAGCAGCAAAGGTAATGAATAAGTATTTCCCTAATAGTCTTCCCCTTTTACTCACCCATAAATATTTCTAGAACATTGACCTTTAGTCAAATGGTGAATTCTTTCATCCTGGCATGACAAAGAAAAGATCAGTGAGCTAGTTAGGGAAAACTCTCTTGCAATCCGTTTTATTTTCTAAATGGCTTAAAAGTGGTCCAGACGATGTTAAGATTGGGATTTCATAAAATCTATAATTTTTCTGGTGATTGGGAAATGGAAGAATGCTTTGTACCACAGGGCACCTCCTTACGACTGCCTGAAGGCCGACCTGGCCACAGAGCTGATTGGTTATGCAGGCGTTCATGGCGAGCTGACCAGTTCCTCCTCTTCACCTCTTACAGGGCTGAAGCTCCAAAATGTCATTTGCTCCAGAGGACTTGCAGTAAATACCTGATTGTGTTGGGAGTTAACTTATTGGGTGGAAGATTCTCGCACTGTCTGTGGTGGGAACTTTATATGCGTATGTGTGCTCAGAGCGTTAGCAAACTTTGTATCACACTTAAAGTTTCCTTGATGAGGTTGATGATAATACTCACTAATGATAATTTCCCAAAGGAAAGTAAAATGTATGGGCTGTTAGGCATTATTTAATGTGCGAATGGAAAGCCCTTAAAGAGATGCAAAGAAAAATGTGCAGTTTTCTTTCTGGTATAATGTCTCCCATTTTGCATAGTTCACACGAATGATTTCTGACAATGTTGCTCATAATACCACTAGTAGCCACTGGGCATAGCAAGTCACTGTGGCCCTGCTCTTCCTGTCCTCTGCCCCCTCGAGTGCCCCGTCTGTCCAACGCCATGACAGTCCCCATGCAGGAGCTTGGGTTTGCTCTTTCTTTTGCCTGGGACTCTTATGTGGCTGCTTCCATCTCATCCTAAATGCCTCCCTTCAGAGAAAACTTCCCTGTCAGTCCTGTCTAAAGTAGGATATCTCTATTTTTCTCTACTACAATCTCCTTTATATTTCCTCGAGGGCTCTAGTTTCAGTTTTAAATAATTTTATTTCATTATTCCCTTACCTTCCCACCATAATATTAATAAGCTCTATCATCTGCTTTGTGATTTGCCATATTCTTAGTTTTTACTGCACTAGCTGGCATAGAGTAGGTGCTTAATACATATTTGTTGAATGAAGGATTTGATGCCCAAATGACCAATTTAGGCACGATTCTCGCTTCAACTAGTTGACATGACATTTTCCTTTTTAACTGTCTTTTTGGTCTATCCCCTGTTCAACTCTTAAAGAAGCTGACTGATTTTGATAAAATTTGGTACACTGCACAGTGTAAGTCCCATCTTGAATTGGATTTATAACTCAGTCTGTCATCTTGAATCCAAATGGTGGCAGATAAAACTTGACAAATGGGACTTTGAGCAGATTTCAGTACAGTTCGGTACATGGATCGATGTACCATTTAATTGAAATGTGTGGAGTCTAAATTTCACGAAACTTAACCCTAACCTTAACCCACCCCAACCCAATTTTCCTTTTTTAATGACACTGTTTTCTTCAAAACCTAACATTTGAAGCTAGATTAAAAATGTCTTGGGAGGTGAAAATCAACAAGGAATTTTGATAGTGGATATTTAGTTATTTCTCTGAAAGTTCTCACATGCCCCAACCTGACAGGGTCGATCATGGGCACAAGGTTTCTTAGTGACTTCTGGCAGCCAGGCCACGTGGAAAGGTCTCTAAAGATAGGGTAACAAGGCAGGATTATTCTCTAGCATTCCCTGAGTGAGTCTATACCAGCAGGCCAGGGGTAGATGCAGAGAGAAGAAAAGAAATAGCAACCTCGGGTCAGGGAAAATGGAGCCTTTTCTACCTGGAAAATCTGTCTGTCCCCAGGAGTGTTAACCAGTGTATTGTTTGCCATGGGAAGCATTTTGAACATTGTAGGAAAATTTTAATTCTAATATCTAGTATCGGCTTTTAGAAATCCATGACATCCTGTATGAGGTTTCCTGCATTTTTAGATTGGAAAAATACTGACAAGTGATATTTTTAAGAAGTATAAGTGCCTCCTTGGTTTTGTTTTGGTTTCCGTTTGCCTGTGCTCAATGCTGGTTCTTTTGCTAGAGAATTTGCATGGGCATTCCTCAGTGATTTATTTGTCTTTGCTGTCACAGAGCAATTCCCAGGTTCCAAAACACTGGAAAAGTCAGTGTCAGCACTGAAAGCAAAAAAGGTGAAAATACAGATTGCAGATTATTTGCTATTTGCAGGGCCAAATTCTGATCCCGGTACCCTAGAAAATATGGTCTCATTAATGGGTAATCCATCAATTTTTCATTCGATCTGTTCTTAAAAACATAGCTCTGTCTCTTAATATCTTAATCCTGAGCTCCCCTGTCCCCTACCCTCAGCCACATGCCTCTTATGCCAGTCCCTCGTCTCTCATTTACAAATATGTATAACATGCTTCATTTCTTCCGTTCAATTTTTTTCTGATAATAAAAGGCATTTTTATTCATTATAGATTTGCAATCTGCAGAAATATATGTGGAAGAGACTAGTAATGACCCACAAGTTCAATATTTAGAGACAAACAATATTAGTATTTCATCACGTTTCCTTCCAGCCTTCTTCCCATACCCATCTAGGCATCGATAGGGCAAAGCTAATTTTTAACAGCAATTTTACAGTTAGTGCTGAACATTTTCCTTGCTGCTTATTCTCAGTGGTCTGAGAAATTCATTCCATGGCCCTGCCAAAGCTGGAAAGGGCAAATATCTTTTTATTTTGCTCATCTTTTTTTCCTCCTCCATCTGCTGCAGACACCTCTTTGCCCCAGTATCGCCAGACCCGACTGTTCCCTCATTAGGTCCCTTTGACCATTCGCCTCCTTTTTCCTGCTGTTTCGGCTGCAGGAGTCCGGGACTGGCCTACTTATCTCGTGGCCTGCAGTTCTGTCAGTTCACACTTGTAGCTTCTCCCGTCCAGGATGCAGACCTGGATTGTGTTTCTGCTTCTCTGCAGCCGATGGGAGGGAAGACGCGGCTGCAAGGAGGCAGAGCTTTGAAGCTCTAAGTGTCTCTCGGGCTGGTGTTGATCCGCTCAGCCCAAGACTGCTGTTAGGGATTCTAGAAATTCAGCCAGACTTTCCTCCATCTCTCTCTTCTGTGAGCACAGAACCTCCTGTCACCTCCAAGTTGTAGGAAGGGAGTGGTACCAACATGGAATTGGTGTTTGTGCTTTACGTGGATTCACTCTTCACCGTGATCCATGAAATCGGGGTTATTATCCCCATTTTGGAGATGAGAAGTCTGAGGCTTAGAGAGATGAAGTGCTTGCTCAAGGCTACCACACTAGGATTCAAAACCAGGTCTGTGCAGCTACAAAGCCTGTGTTTTTCACCAAACTACAAAGTCCTTTTTGGTAGAAAAATAAACTTCAACTCTTTGGTGTTGGCAGTTCTCGGGATAAGGCTAAAAACTGCAACCGTAGCAAAGGCAAAAGCGTTTACTGATAAAGGTTGTGTAGAGCAAATGGAAACAAGAAAAGGCCACCTGCCCCTGAGTTAGGATCAGGGGCCCGAAGACTGTTAGGGCTAGATTAGACCTTGGAGATCACCGGGGCTGGAGATTCTCAACCATGCCTGCATGTTAGAACCACCTGGGAAACTTAGCAAGATACAAATGCCCAGCACATGCTAACCATTCCGCAGTTTCTAGGTGTGGGTCCTGGTGCGGGCATTTTTATAAAGCTCTTCAGGTGATTCTAATGTGGAACCAACTTTGAGATCTGCTGATTCAGGTCAACTCCCTTATTTTGCATTTAAGTAAACTCAGAGCCAACAGGTTAAGTGACAAGTCCAAAGTCACAAAGTTGGTTGGGGTAAGACTTGGAAGTAGAGTGTAGTTCAATGTCCTTAATTTAGCTGCTGCCTCAGGGTGGATGGAATGAGCCCGGAGTTCTCTGTTAAAACTTGATCAAATCAGAAACATACCCTCCTCCTGAACTCTGGAGGCCGAGAGAGATATGTAACTTTATTCCATATGTGGCACCAGGGAGTAGTTTCAGAAGAGAGGCGACTCAAGGAAAAACGAATCCATTCTAATGACTTTCTGTGTTCCCTTTATGGAAGGAGCAGTTTCCTGTCTTCACACCTGACTTACAGACTCTCACTTCACCCTCACCTTTTCCTTTTCCTTTTCCTCTTAGACCTTTTAGATCTCTTTTTCCAGGGATATTCTGTCAGTTCTTCGTGGGAGGAGGCAGTGGTTTGGGGTTGGGGACTGTGCAGGTACAGAATAGGTAGATGCCACCACTCAGATCCTTTTCAGGGCTCTAAGCAACTTACTTATTTTGGAGGAAGTGTCTTAGGTACAGAAAGGTGTGTAAGGCTTGGAGGTCAGATGAAAGGGTTTATGATAGACTAAGGAAGGTCTGTGTATTTCGTATGTGGTACAACAGGCTATGTAAGAGATGAGAGACGCCTAGAGGAAGATGATGGGGAGGCATGTCCTGCGGTCTTGTTTCTGCTCTCTGGCTGATCTCTTTAAGGGTCTGGAGCATGGCGTTCTCCTTTGGGACTGGCCCTGAACCAGAGTGAGATCCAGTCCACAGTGAAACTAGATGTCTTTGCCTGCGTTGAGTTGAGAGTCCAATCATCAGGGCTGGAGGGTATTGTTCTCTACAGGAGAAATGTATATATTTTTCAGATAGGTTCTCACTCTGTTGCCTGGGCTAGAGTGCAGTGGCATCATCATAGCTCACTGCAACGTCAAACTCCTGTGCTCAAGCAATCCTCCTGCCTCAGTCTCCCAAGTAGCTGGGATTACAGGTATGCAGGTGTGCACCACCACACCCAGCTAATTCTTTTTTTTTGTAGAGACAGGGTCTTGCTATGTTGCTCAGGCTGGTCTTGAACTCCTGGCCTTAAGTGATCCTCTCACACCTTGGTCTTCTAAAGTGCAAGGATTATAGGAGTGAGCCACCGCGCCTGGCCTACAGTGGTATTTTAACTTAATATTATGACCATTCTAATGATAAGGCTTCTCAAATTGAAGTCATTCATCTATCTTTTTTGATCATATTCACATATATATCACATGTATCTATATACATATATCTATATATTTTGTCCTGTCTATACACCATTACTATTATTTACTACCTATCTTGTATCCATCCATTAGGCCAAACCATATGAGAGTGCCAATTTTTGACCATTTTTGACTTAAAACAAATACTAGTGGTTTCGTATGGTTTAAACTAATCTATTTATTTCACTTTTTTTTTTTACCTCCAGAAGTTTATCTGTAGAAAAAATTTTGTTGCCATTTAAAATGGAAAACCTGCATCCCTTGCTATAAATAGAAGGATACATTAAAAACAATTAAAAGAACACCAAAAAGTTCACATATCTAGCTAGACACTGCTGCTTGCTGAAGGCTGTAAGCCTGAAACCTGTTTTTCCTTTGTTGAAAAGGAGTATCAAGTCTTGGAAGTTTAATGTGGAGGCTTATTATCCCCCAGCCGAGCTTTGCCTTTGATGGGATCGCAGTGCTCGGAAAGGAGAGAGCACATCACTTAGTGCTGTGTGCCCACCTACCACCCTGCGCTTTCTGCTGCTGGAGCCCTCTCACACTGTGGGTGACATGGAGCCATAGGGTGTGATCGTGATGCGCTGAGCCCCTGCTAAGTCAGTGGGTTGGCGAGCACAAAAGTCTTGGCTGCCTTTCTTCATTGTGACTTCGTCAAATGTGTTGACGGGGCAGTTGTGCCTCCTTGAATAATTACGCAACAGCAAATATGCCAACGTTCTTGCTGCATTTATAGCTACAGCTTTGCAGGGTGTTAAAAAGCATGGTGCGTTCCCCGCTCTCATGTTTTTAAAAAGTGAATGAGTTTGATGTATTATATTCCTTTCTCTGTGTGACCCTGAGCATTTTTTGTCTTCCCTCTGAGCTTCAATTTTCTAACATATAAATTGGGTATTGTACCTCTTGTTTTACCTATAGGATTATAATAAGGACAAATGAGATAGTGATAGGACAGTGTATTTAGGATGCAAAAAACTGCTATTATTATAATTCAGGTTAATTTCTTGTAACTTCCATGCCACTGAGACTTTCTCCCCCATCAGTGAAAATGAACTGTTAGGGAGAAAATATTACCTATCCTTCATCGAATGGCTATTCTCAGAGTTTGAACATGAGGTGGGAAGCTGTTAGATTTTAATGGTTTTTACAAAATAATTTTGATGGCTTTTTAGCTGTATGGAAGTGATGTACCTGTTCAGTTAAAACACTGACAAAACAGAAACGTGCAAAATGAAGGAAGTAATGATTATCCAGGTTCTCACCCTGCTCTATCAGTCTTCTTTCTTCATTAACAGTGATCTCAAATTTGCTGATATCTTCAAATTCAGTGGCCTTGGGAAGAGATAATTAGCGTGCCCAGACTTCAGCCCTCTTATGAAATGGCGGTTGCCAGAACCAGATGGGGTGCTAGTGGGAGGCTGGAGACACGGCAGAGTGAGCCCCAGGACCTCTGACTTGTCTGTATTCCGCTGTCAGGAGACTTTGGTGTCTGCTCATTTCAGAGGAGAGAATAAAACGGTTTGAAAGAAACTGAGTTAATAGGCCACAAGAAAATTGCCATCTCCTGCCCGTTCTCTCTCTGTTTCTTATGCGTCTCCTGGTGGATGTGTCTCCTTCTAGTTTTTGTTCTGGGGAAAGTTCTGCCTTTCATGCCTGCTAGGTTTCAACTACCTCCCTTTAGCGTCGTGCTTAGGAAATTAATTAAAATATTAATCAGTTTATTGCACAGTCCATTGGAAACAGGACACGTAAAGGTCTTTTTCACATTTGGTGTGGTATAAATTATATGGTACAAATGTATAGAGCACTAGATTGATATTCTAAAAACCCTTGTTCAGGGGGTCTGCCTTACAATTATGAAGTACACTTGAAGAGAGAAACCCCCAAATTCAATTCCATTATTATCAGACTCTTAGTTCCCCAGGTTCAGATAAGAATATATAGAAAAGAGAAAACTGTAAGTGATACCAGGGGAAAGGGGACAGAAGGGTTTTTTTTTAATGTTTTAAATTTGCATGCAGGTTACCATGACTACAAAATATCTTTATCACTTATTGAAAGTATCTGTTAACCTTCTGCGGCTGTCCCATCCATAGCTATATTTAAAGATTGCTACCTTAAAATTGCATAGTACTTCAGAATTGCCCGCTTAACAGATTGCTGAGTCCGAATTGGAGGAGTCCAGTTTTGATGCAAATGATGTTTAGAATTTATTCCCTCTTCCTGTCCTTTGCAGTTCACATTTGACTCAGCTGGTTAAGACGATTCACGTCTCACATCTTAACATAAGCAAAGCATTTAGGTTTCTGTGACTTGAAAGTGAATTAGAAATATCTCAGTCATTTTGGCAAGTTGTAGGAAGGTATTTTTAGAAAACCTTACATAATTTTGATGTCTTTTCCTTTCTTTCTTCTCCATGTAGAAACCATAGGTGAGTGCACACATGTATGGTATTTTGGAGAGCTACGGTATTTGTGTCCCTCGAATAAAAGGTTGCATTTCCGAGCCACACTCTGGGAGGGACTGCTATATGATTGCAGCAATTGTCGCTCTCCGTTGGAGTGTTTTACAATTTCTAGTAGTGCTGGTTTGTTCCAAAGCACCACCTACCTCATCAAGCACAAAAGGAGCTTGAAAATTGCCAGGTTTGCATTATTATTTTTTTTCTCTAGCAACAAAACAACAACATCTTCATTAAGGCAGTATGGATAGTCATACATGCCTACTCAATAAGAATGTTTATAGAAATTAACTTCTAAGTAAGCAAGAAAGAAAATGACCTTTTTAGGTATTTTAAGACGTCCCTGATATCTTCCCACTGTTCCTTCTAAATTACATATTATTATTTGCATCAATCTTGAACTACTCTCATCTTTCATAATTGAAGGTCCCAGAATTGGGGTGGCTTAGCTGACCAGATTCCTGACATACCAGAGCTTCATTTGAAATTTTCTAGCATGTGAACCCATTGCACTTAAGTTTTTAAATAAATGTTTTTTAAGTCAAGTTGGGCATGGAGGATCAGAACTTTTCTTTCTGTGTCTACTCTTTCAATCTTGATTCTAGACTAAACAACTCGATTCCCGTGACTAATTTGGCCCAGTTATGGCTATTTAGTATACATTTCTCTGATGATGGAAATGCAGTGCTACTCTCTTCCCCTGTGATTTTCCTGACGATCCCCTCCCCCATTTCTTCCTGGGGTGCCCACTTTTCCTTACACAGTAGTGGTTACTCACCCCGGGGCTCTTACTGGTGATTACCAACCATTAACCCAAATGCTTCGCTTGACAGCAATTGCTTTTCAAAAGGACTAAAGCCACATTTGAACAATTTTATCCATTATGATCTATTTTGAACGTACACACTAGAGGAGAGCAGGAGTTTAAAAACATCCAGCCTTGCGGTTCCTCCACAAGTGTGCACATCAAATAACAATCCCTCGGCCACTTATTTCTCCCCTCCTAAAATGTTCCTGGATGGAATCCCAGCGTAGTTGTCATCCTGAGAGCATCATCGGAGTTGGAAGTTAGCAGAAAAGGGGTGGAAAATACCTCCTTTTATTTCAGAAAACGAGATGTCCTATCTCACTGATACGGCTGGTATCAGTGGGGTTCTCTTGTGGACCGCCTCTAGAAAGGACTGCGGTGTTAGGCTTGGCTGGCTCCTGATTCCTTACAGTGCGGGTGTCGACTGACAAGAGGATAAGAATTTAGGTCCTGGGCAGGACAGAGTAGAAAGCCTTGAACCAGGCTCACATCTTCTGAGTAGCTTCTGTTTGGGTAGGCATGGCCATTGGAACTTCCCAAACATTTGATGCTACTAGTTTAATTGGTATGAGTGTTGTGTCACCAAAGTCTCCTGAAACAGGAGAAAAACACTTGCTGCTGGCCGAGCTGTGGGGAAGCTGCATATCGAAGGTAAAGGAAGTGAAACAAATTTCTTTTCTTAGCTAGATCGCTGGTAGTTGAGTTAACTATTACAGTAGGAAAAAAGTTACCAATCAATCCTTTCTGGAGTAGAAAGGCTCCAGGTAAGTATCAGCTCTCCCATAAATCGTACAGAGTCAATAAAAATTGGCCTAATCATTTCAATATACATGACATGATTTCTTTTCTCATTAATGATTTAAGGAGCAATGCTACTTAAACTGTAACTCTCGCCAGTGAATGAAACTGAATAAAATATGTGAAAAGAATATTTTGGCTGACTCTGAGGAAGGAGATGCTGGCGTTTTGGTTTAAGTGCCAAGGAATCATATTTTTGACTTAGTATTTTGATGGTGTGAATTTCAGCTCTTGGCGAGGTAATTTCTGACTGATGACTCTTTCAGACTGGTTCAAGCCCAGTGGTTTCCATCCTGTTGGTCAGAGCGTGAGGAAATGTTTAGCTCCTTTCTCTGCCTCCCCCCGCTCCCTCCCAAGCTGATGATTAGGAGAGAAGCCAGAACTGGAGAAGTCTAGCATACTAAGTGATCTGGCTGTTCTAAATTTTTCATTGTATATTCTCTAATTTTGAACCTGTCAAGTATTATCTGTCAATCATCTGCATATAGCTTGTTAAGATTACAGAGTCGTGAATGTGCATAGGAGACTGACTAAATCTTGTGATTAGCAACAAAATGTATAAGAAGAAGTTGAAGCATACATTAAAAAATAAAAAAAAACCTATTGCTAATAAAGACCTCAATGTTTACTTAGGGAAAAATAGAAAATATGTGATTGGGAAAAAAAGATGTTTTGAGGAATGCAGCCCAACTGGAATTTATCTGATGTACATTTAATAATATAATAACAATGCTGCAGCACCTGTGATGCTTAAGAACAAGAGGGATTATTAGATTTGTGCATGGAAGGTAAAATTACTGCAAAGAATTGCTTTGGGGAATACACAAGATACAGGAAATGAAATGAAATAAAATAAATACAGGGGTAGATGACTGGTTTCTCTATATTGCTGGGTAGCTTTAATTAATTGCTAATATAGCACTGAGCCATGAATTACTCAATCATTGCCATTGTTTCAATTTTGGAATTTTCTTCTTAAATACAGATTCATTAGAAAAGAATAAATGTCACCGGGCAGAGAATATGTTTGTGCTTTTGAATGTTAGCTTTTCACAGTCAGCTGTAAAATGCTGAGAAATCTTGGGAAGATATTTTTCAATAATTTGGAAGTTTTTTTTTCTTCTTTATTTTGGTGGTAGGCTTTATTGTCTTTAAAAGTTCCATTGAAATGTGAAATAAATCAATTAACCGTTCCGTTTTTTGGTGCCATCTCTGTGTTAGTTTGTTGTGGTAGGTATCTTGAGTAGTGAAAAAGGCCAGGGTTTTTGACTTAGACAGATCTGGTGCAAATCCTAGATTCAGCGTTTGCTGAAAGTGTCACCCTGGGTAAGTTACAAAACTTCTCTGAGCCTTAATTTCCTTTTATATATAGGCTTAGTGGGGGTTGGTAATAATTCATTCATCTGTTATTTATTGAGTACGGACATTCTACCAAGCACTGTGCCAAATGTTCTGGATATTTCAATCATGATGTAATCATGTAATTGTAGCTAACGTTTATTGGGAGTTTATTAGCTGTTGGGTATTGCACTACTCATTTGATGTACGATATCTAATTTAACCTTCATAACTCTACAATGCATGCAGGTATATGGGTATACACATATATACAAATGCATATATATCCACACAGAGATAGATAAATAAATAATTACATAATAGGAGCAGAGCAGTTTGCTTTCAGGAAAGATCAGTTCCTTCATCAGAGGTAAGTTTAAAATTCTTCTTCGGTTTTTCTTTCTTCTTCTTCTTCTTAGAAAGAAGAAAGGCTCGACTATTAGTAATCTGAGCAACTACAGGAAAACCATGTAAGAACGTGATGTCATGAGATGGGAGGGAAAGCCAAGACCTTCACCTCTTGCAGGGCTGGGAGGTGGGCCGGTGGGGCAACCTCCACGCAAGCAGCGTGACAGGACGATTCGGTTTCAGTGCTTGCATCTTGGAACGCAAGATGTGTTTGTGTCTGAACATCACTTCTGCTGAGGGTTTTGCCATTTGAAATGTCATGCAATGTCTTTGTTATATGTGAGCCTCAAGCACCTTAACTGGAAATACTTTATATTCATCTGAATGGCCTGCTTCCTTTTCCATTCCTGTGAGCCAGGAATGCTGGATCTTCTGCTGTTGATATTTGCAAGCCATTTATTTTGCAATGGTGGCTGCTGTTAAACGCGGTGTACTTATTCTGTGATCTTGGGTATCGCGAAAGCTTAATCTCATAAGAAAATCTTTAGCCAAGTCAGGTTTTTAATCGCTATGTTAGTCATCCTACTGATTACATAAGGAACACTGTAGGAGCATTTCAAATGCCATCAGCTCTTGGCGGCAGAATGACAATGAGGATGAAGTATTAAAAACTAGGTCCTCCTAGAGGCAGACGTGGAGGGGAGCCTCCAAGTCCTTGCTCCTGAATATGCCTCTACATTAATTCTGCTCCTTTATAAGAGAACTCACTGGAAGAAAAGCATAATTTGAATTAATTATTTGCACATATGGTGTGTTCCTGATGTCAGCTAATGCTACATTAAGGACAGACATGCTGGGCACCCATTAAATAATCAAGTAAATATTTGTATTGTTTATGATAAACTGATTCCTTCTGTGGGTATTTTCTGTGCCTCTGTAAACATTCCTTTAGGAGGCAGATTTTGTTTGTTGGGGCTTTACACCAGGCTTAAATCTGACAAAGAGTGCTGTTTAAATTCCAAATCCGACAAAGAAACCTCGCACCCACTGTGTTTTTGGAGCTAAGTGAATATTTAGTAACACTTTAATATAATAGCTGGATCATTATGGTATATTACTGAAGTGAATGCTATGTTAATAACATTAATCACATGGACTCATTCTTGTCCTAGCCTGAATGCTATAAGTACTTCTATATGATTTCCACTATAACTCAATAGTAATTAGTGATACAATTACTTCAAACTGGCACCAAATGTTTATATTGAACCAACATGAGTGTTAGGTCTCAACATATAAAGGAGCTGTCCTTGAATGAAAGATTGGGGCTTAGGTTAAGTCAGCCCAGTTTTTCTTTGGTGAAATGTGTTCTATGACTGGAGAATATACAAGGTTTATAAGTGCTCCGAATACATGAATGAGGTTGGCTTTTTACACTATTCACTGAAGGTCACATTGTCATAGGGAAATACATAAAGGAATAATCTCTGGACACATTTTCTTGAAACACTTAAATGTTTGAGAAAATCCCAAGGTGAGTGTGGGACAGAATGACATCGAGTTAAGGAGGTGTCTTAGGATCTGTGCTTGGAGATCCTGGATATAAATTTCCAATGATTGCTAGGGCCTTTTGGAATAAGATCCTTATGTTTCTTTTTCAATGAGTTTCAGGAAGTCTTGGTGTTTGTTGCATGCTTGCCATTTGAAAGGCGCTTCTGTATGTGTCTGAATGCCTCCTTTGTCTCACTAAGGGAAGATTATCATATGTTCGAGATCGTTCTCCTCAAATCCAAGTGTGGACTCAAGTGCTGGTGCTTAACCAGGATTCTTCAGAAATGGGAGCTCACTGCACCCAGTGATGTCAGCTAATGGAGTAGTTCAGCTGGACGGACAGACTTACAAATCAACCTCTAGGCATTGCTTGGAAAGTTGGAGGCAAGGATCTCATTCATTTTCTGAAAGTGGAGAGAGAAGGCCAATAAATACTTTGATGTACTTTAAAGCAACATGGCGTGTAACTGCTACTTCCTTGGCTGTGGAATTTAGGTTGTGGAGGGAAAAAATGTAATCATTTGCTTTCCCTTTGTACCATGCTTAACAACAACCCAAATCTCAAAGTGTATTTATGTCTTCTCTAACCCCAAGGATAGATCATGGATCTCTTACTAAGTGAACCCATTCCTTCCTTCATTTATTCAGTCACTTGCTCAACACACTCAAATTGATTGCCTCTCGGGAATTGTGCACGCTGCTGGAATTGACATGGGAATCTGGAACCTCTATTTTGGTCAGCAAAATGAGATGGTGGGAGACATATACTCAGAAAGAGAAAGATGGTGACAGCCAGTGTGTGAAGTGGGTGAACTTCTGAAAGGGCAGGCATGGGGGGTCAGGACCCATGACCAGAGTCTCTTCAGAATAGGATACCAGAGACAGGAATGTGAAGAATATTCTGGATAAACTGCAACACGGAATGAATGTAAGTTTTGCATGGGACTTGCCTTGCTATTCTTAAAGTTTTATGGTGACAGAAAAACTCTCTGAGAATGTCAGGATTGGGCTGACGTCCAACTTATCTTTTGTCTTTATTCTCCATATGGGAAACTCTTCCAGACAATGGATTTGTGTTTGAGGAAACTATTTGGGGTAAGGAAATGATCAGACTCTATATTCTTCCTGCCCGGAGCCTCCACCTCCATCTTGACTTTCTAGATGTCAGAACAAGGTTTTTAGCTGCGTGTGCAGACTTTACCTACTCAGCCACAGAACTTGGACATTATAACATGGGGTCTGAATGTTGCTGCTTTCTTTGTGTTGGGGTTCTGAATATAAATTTCTCGAACCTTCACCTGGGTATCTTGCATTTAAAAATAACACTAAATTTTTCTCTTTGCTTTTTAGATTTGGATTTTTTTTCTAAGCTAAAAAGCTAAAATGGAGGCATTCCAACAGTAGATTTTCAAACTCAGGGTGTTACACATCCCATCTATAGAAAAGGATATATAAAGCAATGTGGTCTGAGGAGAGAAAGAGAAAGAGAAAGAGACAGAGATGAGAGAGAGAGAGAGAGAGAGAGAGAGAGAGAGAGAGAGAGAGAAAGGAGAAAGAGAGAGACAAAGAGAGTGAGAGAGATAGAAAGGATGAATCAATATCTTTTGAGGGAAAGCTCATGATATTCTTGCTAATGCTGCATTTGAAAGGAAAAAAGTCTCTGTTTCAGGCCTTGTTGACTTTATTGCTATGGGAACTTCACAGTTTGCTGCTCAAAGTCAAGCTAGGGAGTTCTAGGTTCTCTTTGAATCCCTGATGTGGTTCACATATGCTGTTTTTCTGTTCATCATTTGACTCAGATAATGTCTTTCCCTTTTCCCTATGAAGACTTTTGGGATCCAGCCCTTGCTGCATCTCTCACCCTGTGCTCTGCTGGTCCCTCCTTCCTCCTCCCTGTCCCTCTGCTGCCACCATGGTTCCTTTTGAGACCCAGTCACACTAGAGCAAGTGGTCACCTGAATCTCTCATGCAAGCCCTTGCCTCATCATCTGCTCTCATCTGCCTTCGATCCCCTTTCTCCTCATCTGCAAAGAGCTAGTGCAAGGGCTGCCTCCTTTGTGAAGTCTTTTCTGTGCCTATGTGAGTGCTAGCTAACATTTTATTGAATTCTTACCATGAACTAGACGCTGTGCACCAGATGCTCCTTATCTATATTTACACTATATAGAAGGTATGGATCTATATATCCATATTTAAGCCATATAGCATAGCTGAGCGAAACTATGCTACAGCTTACGCGGTATCTAAGCATTGCATTATCCTATGGGCTAGATGCTATTCTTACTATTCCCCTTTTAGAGATGAAAAGAAAACACTGAGTTCTAAGGCAGAATCAGGCACTGCCCCTTCAGCACTACAAGTGCTGTGTGTTTGCTGTCTCCCAGCACTTCCTGTCTTCAGCAGATGTCCTGAAGGTCTCTGGTGAGCCAGGTACTATTGTTCTAAGTGCCTGGCAAACAGTGATGCTTAACACCATGCCCTGCTCCCATAGAGTTCCACTGCACACAGACAGACCTAGATATGCCAGGCAGTGATGGCGAAGAGGGCTGAGAAGACAAATAAGGGACAAAGTGAGGGAGTGGTGTTATTGGGATAGCCTCTGATCAGATGCGGGGACCTGGCTGGAGCAGAGCGAAGGCTGAGTTGCAGGGGATGAGGTCAGGGAGCACAGACCTGGGACACCAGGGAGGAGAGCGTGCAGGCCATGGTGTGCAGTTTGGATTTTACTCTGCAGCCAGAGGATGGTTGAGTGAGGAGTGAGATAATCTGATTCATGTTTTTTATGATCCATTCCCAGAGTTATGTGGAAAATGGACCTGGTAGGCTATGAGTGGTGGCAGAGAGACCCGTTAGGAGGTTTTTGCTCCAATCCAGGGGACAGTCGATGGTGTCTGGAGTGAGTGGCTGTTGTGGAGGTGGTGAGAAGTCAGATTCTGGATGTATTTGAACACTGAGCTGGTGGCATCGCCTCATGGATTGAATATGAGCTGTTAAAAGTAAAACAAGCAAAGAATTGGCCCCATCAACAGAGAGACTGGATTTACCTTTCTACTCAGATGGAAGGTGCAGGATTTGGGGGTGTATTAGTATCTAGGGCTGCTGAAATAAATTGCCACTAACTTGGGTTGCTTAAAACCACAGAAATTTATTGTCTCAGATCTAGAGGCTGAAAGTCCAAAGTTAAGGTGTTAATAGGGTCACGCTTTCTCTGAAGGCTCCAGGCAGGCATTCTTCCATGTTCTTCTAGTGTTTGCAATCCTTAGTGTTCCTGGATTTGTAGAAAAATCTCTCCAATCTTTGCTTCCATAGTTGCACACATTCTGTGTGTGTCCATGTCCAAATGTCCTTCTTATTAGGACATCAGCCATTGGGTTAGGGTCCATCCTAATACAGTATGACCTCGTCTTAACTTGATTATATCTGCAAAGACCCTATTTCCAAATATGGTCACAATGGTGGGGACATCTCTATAGAGGTGGTAGTTCAAGCCACAGGACCAAATGGGGCCGCTGGAGAAGGGTTCATGTTCTCAGGGGAAGAGGTTGAAGGACTGAGTTTGATGCGCCAGTGTTCAGAGGTCAGGAGAGGGAGAGGAAGAGGATCTGGATGGAAACGATCTGGTTTTGTGTATATGTTTCTCACTAGGGTCTAAGCTCCTAGAGATCAGCAACTATTGTTATATTCCAAACTCGGGCCCTGAGATTGACATTGAGAGCCTCGCCATGAATAGCTGCTGAATAAATATACAGTGAAGCTTCTTTAAGTTTGTAAATTATAAATAAAGGTACAGCATCAGTGGCGAGGCAATGCCAACAGAAATGGGAGTGCTGGCCTGTATGTCGCCAGCCCAGTGTGTTTGCAGTAGCCCCTGCAGTCTGCCTGGTATGGAAGGAACATATATGTGGGCCATGAGGAGAGCATCTCTTCTTTGCTGAGCTTCTTCTGTGCATGAGTGAACTGAGAAAAAAGGCCAAGCCACCCTCAGGGGTTGCTAACCCAAGTCCTGTATCAGGGAATGGGAGGTCCTCTTCGCATTGTGCTGTGCTACATTTAAAAGTAGCGTAAGAATTTGGGTCAATATAGAGCATCATAGTTAAGAGTTAACAAAAAGTAGTTGTTCCTTTTGAGAGTTGAGAGCATGGGCTAGGAGTGAGAGCTCCTGGGTCTCAATCTGGCCTCCGCCATTTGCTGTGTGCCCTTCGGCAAGTCACTCAACGTCCCATTGCCTCAGTTGTCTCATCTATAAAATGGAAATAATGATAGTACTTAATTCAGAGGGTTCTTTTAAAGATTAAATCAAGTAGGATTTAAAGATCTTGCAATAGTACCTGGCACATGTAAGCACTATTTCTTACACAAAAAGAGCTTAGTCTTTGGGGGTCAGAGAGACCCGGGTTTCTATTTGGAATCTGACACATACTATCTGCTGAACTGCATAACCTTGAACAAGTTACCAGTCTCAGTTTCCTCATCCATAAAACGAAGATTAAACACTTGCTTGAAAGGGCTGTTGTGAGGATTAGTGAGGTAATACGTGTGACATCCCTGGAACATACTGGACACATCACGGACACTCATAAATGTTAGCTCTCTACTAACAGGAAGGACTCAAACATCCTTAGAGATGGTGTAAACGACGGGCTTGGTGGCCACATCTGAAGGATGTAGAAGACAAAATGGTTGCAATAGAAGGAAGGTTGGAATTAATGCCACTTAGAGATTTCAACCTAGACTGTTTTAGCAAGTGGAGCTGCTAGAACTAAATGGGCAGGGAAAAATAGAAACAAAAATGTGAAAAAGTCTAATTCCAATTTATTACTTGACTGTACTGGTTGAATATTATGCCATGTAAGGGATGGCAAATTTTTGATGAGGACACCAGGCAGCCTGTCATGAGAAGAGATAGTATAATCTGGGTGGTGGCTAAGAGTCTAGAGCCAGCCTTGGGCAAGTGTTGTATAGTGACCTGCCTTAGAAGGTGACCTCAAGTCTTGGACTTGAGTTGTAGTTATTTATGTGGGTGCAAATTTATTTGGATGCTCCTAGGGAGAGAGCAAAGATGGCAGTGGAGACCTGTTTCAGGGGGAAAGGAAGCTCCCGTATTATCCAACTCCCACCTGTTCCTTATCTGAGGGCTGTTCCTGGGATAAAGAACGTTAACTCCTTCCTACTCCCACACTACCCTAAACATGGGCCCAGGTACTCTTGTGACCAGAGCAAGGCCTCAGGCAGACTCCCTGGGCTTATAGGAAGACATGAGAGAGCACTAATAATGTCTGCTAAGGCAAGTCATTGGAACTCTAAATCTCAATGTCCATCATCACAAAATAGGAATAATGGTAATGTACAGCTCATAAATCTTTGTGGAGATTAAGGGAGATAACGAACACACAATGTTCAGCTGATACCATGTGGCCCATGGAAAGCGAGGGAGGGCAGCTACCACTGCGATGAAAGTAGTATGAACAAGGAGACGGTACCTTCCAGAGGAGGTGCCCAGAGACACTGCTCAGGAAATAAATTATTAGAGGGAGTTTGCATCCATTTAATTTGTTTGGAGAAGTGCCCATAATAGAATCTTATACACTTGGTCACTTAAAAGAATTATGTGTGGCTGACACATCGAAGTCACATTTATCCACTCGGACAGAAGGTTCATCTTGAGTATAGAGCCTGTAATTTACTTACAGGTGTATATGGTGGGATAACTCAGGTTAATGTCCGTGAACAGAGACCAACAATTAGCAAGTTAATTAGGGTCCTGATTTTAGTAGCAAAGGATAATCATTTATTAGCTTAGGTCAGGTCCTGGGCCTTCCCCGTGAAGTGACTTTCTATGAAAATATTGACTGAGAGGGAATCCCTGCAGCTTCCCCCGTACAATTCACACATGCTTGGTAAACTCATTATCTCTTACAGAGACAGTGGTGAGGACTACAGTAAATTTACGAGGCTTGGCTTCAGCTAGCCTGTTTTAAGTTGCTAGCCAAAATATTAATAGGGTTCTAATGTAATCGTGTGAATACCAGTCCTTCTGCTACCCCCCGCCCCCTGCAATGTTCTTTTGTGTATCACCCTGTTGGTTTGTGACTGGTGTGTGCTGGCACTTTGCTCTTTTCCAGCCAATAATCTCAGATAAATTAACATTATCATTTCAATTGAGGCATTTATTAGAAAGAAATACAGCAAAGTGTGTATCATTGTGCCTTGGGGCTAAAAGCATTAGGAAGTGGGAAGCTTTACTTTTGTCTTGTTTTTCACAGTGACAGTCATTGACCCACACCTGGGATTCTGCAGAAGGGCTGGAGATTATAAATCCAATTTACAGAAGGGGAGAGGGCATGGACTGAAGAGGCATCTTGCAGTGGAAGAAAACAGGAGTGGCAGCTCCTCTTTTGGGCAATAAAAGGCATGGAGTTGGTTGTGTCTGTTTTGTCCTCTCTCCAGCCCTTCTTGCCTCTTTTCCGGGGCTGGTGCCTGCTTAGCTTTCTTGGAAAGTTGCTTAGCGTGTCCCCTGACTAAGGTGGATGTTTGGCCATGCCTCATAAGCTATAGAAAGGATGATGGACAAGGCTTTTAAAATCTGTTTGGCTCTTGTTTCGTACTCCGTCAGTCATGAATTGTAAGAGTGAGTTGTTTCTGTTTGTAAAATAGGAGCGGAGATGAGGTCGTGACAAATGTAGCTTTGGTAAGTCACTTCAGCTTTCTGATGGAAGCCTGTCCTGAGCTCCAAAAGCATTCCCTGGCCTCTCTTTGCCTGGAACAGATTACCTAAACACTTTCCCCATGTTGGTCTAAACTGAATTTGCCAAAAGAAATGCTTAACATTAAAGGTCCAAGCCAACAACAAAAGGATGGTCTTAAATTATATTTGTCACAGTTGTTTTTTCTTAACATTATCTTGGTAAACCCAATTTTAGTTAATAAATGAAAAATAAATGGTGGAACTACTCCAAAAATCATTTTCCATGGCCCAGGTCCCAGCATTCTAGGTATAAATGGATGAACATTTATGAATCATTAGCATTCAATAAGTATTCATGTGTGTAGGCAGAATAATGCCCTCCTCCCCTTAGAGTGTCTATGCCCTGATTCCCAGAGCCTGTGGATGCTCCCTTACATGGCAGAAGGGACTTCACAGATATGATTAAGGTTTCTCACCTTGAGATGGGGAGATTGTCTTGGATTTTCCTGATGGGCCCAATGTAATCACGTGAGTCCTTAAAATTGGAACATATTTCCTAATTGTGGTTAGAGACAGATGGTGGTGTGGGAAGGATTTGATGCCCCATTGCTGGTTTTGAGAGGTAGGGGGCTGTGTGCAAGGAACTGAATTCTGCCAACAACCTTAATGAGTGAGGAAATGATCCTCCCCTATAGCCTCCAGGAAGGAACTCAGCCCGGCCTTGATTTGAGCCGGCTGAGACCCACATCAGACTTCCGACCAACAGAACTGTAAGATAACCAATTTGTTGTTGGTATAAGCCACAAAGTTTGCAATAATCTATTGCAGCAGTAATAGCAAACCAATACGTGGCAGTTTCTTGGTCTAGAGTTCTCCTAATGTGAAAGTGGCTTCTGAACCTAGCTAGTGTTATGTACCCTGCAATCAGGAAGGGCTGAATCATTTCCTATCAAAACCAAAAGCTCTGGCTCTTCTGTGTTTCCAAGAATTCTCACCTGTGCTCCTGGGTTGCTAGAATGTCAGGAGCCTTGGATGATGGAGGAGCAGGAAGAAATTAATGAATATTAATGGTGCATCCCTGTGTTCCTGACTGTGCTGTATTTTCATTGCCTTAACCCTTACAACAATCTGTGAGGTAGATACTGTATTTTACAGACGAGAAACTGGTTCCAAGAAGTTAAGTGGCTTTCCTGAGCTTACAGAAGTGGTAAGTGACATAGCGAGTTTCTGACCCCCCAAAGAATATGTTCTTTCTCCTATGAGAAGAATACTTGCATTCTTCCTAGTGAGACTTAGGAGTCAGGAAACCAACATTTAGTAGCTGAGTCTTCTGATATAGAACACAGGAAAGTAGAATCACTTGCTAGTCTCTCCCTCACGCTTCCTTGGTTGATAAAACATTGACGAAGATGCAAAACATTGTCCCTACCTTTCCCCCCCACAGCCCGCGGTGGGAGAGTGGGGGACCCAGATGGAACGGCTTATCTCTCCACTTCAGTTCCTTTCTGTGCTCAGCTTCCCTGATTACTAATCTGCAATGCTTTGTGGTTTGCAGAATAAGCACCTGGTTTGTTAGTAAAGGAATCAGGTTGGTATTTAAGACAAAAGAGGATTTAAAAAAATGATTGATTATTTAAAAGGGTCACTTGGGACTGGCTTTGCAGATCCTACTGCATTAAGCCAGATTTTGGTTCGATTGCTGGCGATGCCGGCTGGATTAGATGGATGCAACATGTCCCCGAAATCCCAAGATTCTCTGCCAGCCATTCAATCGTCTGACATGTCACCCAGAGAGAACGTCGGCTATCTGTTAACAAACCCCAGCCCCCCGTGCCACGGGAGAAGGGCTTCTTTGAATTCAGCTGTGATACTTACTGGTAGAGACCTCCAGACAGGATTTGTTTAATAGGCGGTTTTAAAGCACTCACTCCACAGCATTAAGTTCCACAAGAGCAGGGAAGAAAGCATATAAAGTGCTACCTGCTTCCGAGAAGCATCTAGTCTAGAGGGAGGGAGAAGGCTGATTGCACAGATGGGCAGGTTTTGGTAAACAACAGTCCTGTGCTCTGCAGGTGGAGAGGAAACTCCAAGATCACCTGAGCACAAGCACAGGGTTGAGGCAGGCAGTCGGGTGTTTGTCAGGATGTGTTTGCTCATGGGTCAGTTTGGAGGATGCCTGAAGCAGCCCTAGCACCCTCTCCAGCTTTAGAACCTAATCCTCAGACCTTGGCCAGGCCTCGATGGCGGGTCTCAATATTCGAATTCCCCACGGCCAGTTGGACTCCACCCCTGAGATGTGGGGGTGAACTGGGTCCCTTCTGGGCACCCTCACCCATGGTATGTTGCATGATAGTTAGCCCATTAGCTCTTCAGAATTCACTTCCCTGGAGCTGGGTCATGCTTCTAGAACCTTCTCTCGTGCCAACAGCTAGAGTTCTGCCCACTTGTGTTGGCCATGCCTATCCTAACTGTGCTCTCACCTTGTTTCTGGCAAAGGCCCGGCACCTTACATCTCTGGGCTTTGCTTTGGAATGATTGATGTCTTCGTGCTGTTTGCCCCAGCCTGCACCTTGTTCTCCAGACTCCAAGTCCTCTCCCGCTCCCCATTTCTGTATTTGGGTCACTGTCCATTCCCTTCGTGTTCCTCATATCCCAGGCTTCTCCTGACCTTTGCCTCCCACTCCCTGGTGGCTCTGTATAGTTAAAGTCCTGGCATGCCCCATCTGGGAGTTGGAATAGCAGCAGAACGGACCCCAAGTCAACCCCTGTAGAGCCTCCTTCATCTACACCCATCAGGGTTTTAAACTCCCCTTTGAGGCTTTCACTGTGGCCCCTGGAGCCAAGCGAACATGGTACCCAGCTCTGCAACTTTTCACAGAAAATGCCACACAGGATAGAATTAAAATTCTTACTGAAATAAAAATAAAGTAAAAACCTTTCTCTTCTTTGTGGCCTACAGGAGGCCTTTTTAAAGAAGACCATGTTAAAAAAAACCCAAAAAACACAACTTTGAATTTTAGGTTAGAAAATAGTGTCAGAGTACACTATGGCCCAAATCAGGATGCTATATGTTTTCTGCACCATGAAATATTTTTTTCCCCCTTAGCTCATCCCTTAATAATTTTAAATATTTAAGACTAAACACTTCTTATATCGGATAGTGTCTCTTTGGAAAGGGTTTTGGGTTATATCTGAGTTTATTTTTGTGAACTTTGTTTTTGGTAAATGGAATCCTTTAATGTGCATTGTAATGGTTTTTTATAAGTGCTCTGCTTCAAGCAAAACATCTGTAGTCAAAATATCTGTTTTAAACACTGCTTTTAACATATCATCCTCTGCTCAGAAATTTTGAGTATTGTTTCCTAATCGCTTTTTCCCTCTAATCTAACTTTCAGAGTCTGGCCTGCCAGGTCTTCCTGCACCCAATCCTCTTTCCCGTACCTTTTCTAACAGGTCTTTTCAAGCGCCCTGTCCGTGTTCTGCTCTTCGTGGATGAGAGGCTGTGTTATAGTTAGTGCTAAAGGCCCTGGAGCCAGAGCTCCTGGGTTCAAGTCGTGTCTATTAGCTGTGTGACGCTGGAAATTCGCACAGTTAGTCTGATTAAATTTCATCTTATAGAGTTGAAATAAGGACGAAATACATTCTCATATGTGAAATGCTTTGTGGCACACAGTAAGTGTTCAGTAGGTGTAAGCTATTATAGCACTCCCTTGCGAGGGGATTGGTGATTTAGATAAGGGAAATATTTCTACCCCGTTCCTTTTTTCCTCCTTACATCCTAGGTATATGAATCCTTGCACTTGATTGAACCTGAAATCTGCATGCCCCTTGGAATATGAAAAAAATTTTTTTTCAGATGCTATTTGTATTAGTGTATCTAACCATGGGGCACCTTTGCTGGTTCAGAATATACCAACTAAAGAATTTTTCCAAAAGTAGCACACATACCAAATCTCGACCCTTAGCCCTAACTATTTGCATATGCATATGAGGTATTACTGTTAGTACAGAAGGTTGAATAAGGTTTAGGTTTGGATCACTGTTGTCATCTATTCCTGATGCTATAACAAAATATCACAGACTGTGTAATTTATAAACAATAGAAATTTATTTCTCATAGGTCTGGGGTCTGAGAAGTCTCGGATCAAGGTGCCTGCAGGTTTGGTGACAGATGAAGGCTACTCTCTGCTTCCAGAGGGCGCCTTACTGCTGCCGCCTCTGGAGGGAGGGAACGTGGTGTCCTCACATGGCCAAGGGATGGAAGGGCAGCATCCCTCAAGCCCTTCTATAAGGCACTAATCTCATCCATGAGGACACAGCCCTCATGGCCTACCTACCTCCTAAAGCGCCCCACCTCTTAATATTGTTGCCTTAGGGATTAAGTTTAAACATAAATTTCAGAGGGGACACAAACATTAAAACCGTAGCAATCACTTTTCCTGGATTTATTGCCATGTTGTTGACACTAGCTTGGCAAGTGTGGGCATAGGGTAATCCATTTATAAATAAGGGTTTGGTTTGAATCAAGGGACTGTAGAAGCAGAGTGTTTTAGTGGTGGTTTTTGCCATTTAGAAACTTTGTATTCTGGTTCCCTGGCTCCCTTTCTCCAATAAGTCCCACAAGCCAATTGACCTTCAGAGCTTAGTTAGAAGCTCATTGAGAACATCAGAAAATGATGCCACAGTGGGTCAGGTTTCTAGTCTCTCTAGCCCAGTGTCTCATCACCAATATTGGTGATGGTGATGAGAAGCGTTGTCTTATGGGAATATATGACAGAGATCTGCCATTAAATTATCTGCAGGAAGTCACAGGGGCTTACCCTGTCCGCTAGCAAAGCAAGGTATCCCAGTGGATCAAACTGGATTCTACAGTGGAGCCCAAAGGAGAAGTCCAAGGCTCAAGGTCAGAATCTGCAAAATTTTTAATTGTCCTGAAACTTAGTTTAATGAAAAGAAAGTAGTTTTGTTTTTAATTACTTTACCCATTTGCTCTAAAGAATAATCCCTTCAATTTTACCCTACCCTAATGAAGGAAATACATTTTACATGACTAATTTCAATCTTGGTAATATAACACAGGAAAGAATCCCTTATATATCATGTGGTAGTCATGATCTGTATTTCTCTCTGCAAGAGAAATCAGTGGGGTTCTTATTTTTATATATTAGTTGAGGGAGACAGGATAGTGTAATGGATAAGAGAACAGATTCCAGGGATAAAAAAAAAATGTGGTAATTGTCAGCACCATGATCTTGGGCAACTTCCCTAACCTCTGTTAGCTTCAGTTTTATCATTTGTAATTGGAGATAAAAATGATGAAAATCACACATACAAACACACATACGCTCACACGCACATATACTTCTTGAAGATTTATTTTTTTAAACTTGGATGAACCAATGCATGCAAAGTGCTTTGGATACTGCCCAGCACATAGTAAGGACTCAATAAATGGAAGTTCAGTCAATATGTTTTTATCAATGCCTTTTTATTTCAGGCTTGTAAAAGGAACAGGGCCTGCAAAAATGAATTAGAGAGGGCTTCTTCCTTAAGAATCTTACAATAAAGATACAAGGTGTGGGGAGTTTGAGGTTCAGCAATAAAAGAAGCAGCAAGTTGGGTATGGGTGTGTTGGGTGTTGGGGTGAGATGATGGAGGTGCCATCTGTATGGTGGCAAGACCCTCCGTGGTCCGGCTCCTGCCTGCATGAACAGCCTCGCTACACTCCAGCTACCCTACCCACACTCACTCACTCAACATTTACTAGATATTTAGTGAGCACCTGCCGTGAGCGAGGCACTGTTCCACGTGGTGGACAAGGCGGGTTGGGACCTGCTTTCATGGAACATGCGCTTTGCCAGTGTCTCAAACATGCTGAGCTCTTTCTCACCGCAAAGCCTTTAATCATGTATCTCCTCTGCTTAGAATGTTCTTTCTTTGATGCCTTCCTCACACTAACTCCCATCTATCCTTCATATCTTAAATTTTGCTTCCTCAGACAAGCCTTGCTCACCTCCTATTCCAAACCCAATCTAAATTCAATTCTGTGCTATCCTTTGTTGAAGTATCTTTGACTTTTATTTCGAAACATTTCTCACAGTTTGTTTGTGTCTTTATTTACCGCCTCATCCACTAGACTGTAAGCTCCATGAGTCACAGCCTGGGCTGATTTTGCTTAGTGTTTTATCCGCCACATCTAGGACTTAGCTGACTCCAGAGAGGTTCTGAAAATATATCTGCTGATTTATTTAATAAAAGAACATAGTATTGAAATACATTTTCATTTTACAAGCACTGATGGAAAATTTGTGCAGATTTTTAGTGGTGATAATGCATTCAGATCAGTAGATCTGAATTTATTTTTGTTCTGCTAACTCACTTTATATATACATATATATGTATATATAATTTTTTAATTGCTAAAATATGATCCCAGGGTGCTGAAAAGCTTCCAAATAGTTTTCTTTTCCTTCCCGTAGGATGAGCTTTTGGAGTGATATTTTCTTGGGATTTTGTCCCATTTTATAATCTTTGTAATTGCACGGGTCACTCAGAATGAAAATCCTTGGGTGTTTCAGAGGCTCATTCTTCAGATGGAAAATGTAAATCTGCTCCCTTGCTTTCCTGTGCCGTCAGTGTAAACCCAGATCTCTGGAGATAACTTTTAGAAGAAAATGAAGCAATGGAAAATTCACTGAACAAATGTTCCCCATTTGTTTGCCTGCTGGAGTGGCGGGTAGACAGGAAAGGGAGGATGGTGGTCGTTGGGTTTAAATGCATACAGCTGATCATAGCTTGAAGCGTTGTTCAAACAGGAATCTCTTCTTTTTGCCTAAGTTGACTAAGCCAACCCACTGTGTTTCCATCTTTTTACAAAGCGTTAGTATCGAGTTTCAATACAGCTGTGAAAAAAAAATCTGCCATCACGGCAAATGATACTGTTGGACGTGGATGGAAACCCTATAAAATTGTATGGGTGATATTAATTTAGTCACCTACGGCTTAATAGTCATTTTATGGACATTAAAAAAAAAGTTTTGTAGCCATAATGTTTTATCTATCTTTATGGTCTCTTATGCTGTGTTTAATCAGTGTAATTATGGGAGAAGATAATTAAATAGAGTACTATACAGTTCTTAAGATTTTAATGCTGTTATTACTAATTTAACCGCAAAAAGGATATATAAAATCTAAGCCATGGCAAATCTTGAAGAGAAATAGCCAGTCAGAAATTTCAATAAGCAGTTTAAATAATGGAGGTGAAGTTGTGCCTTCTTTTTTGTCAGTTTATTTATGTCATTTAATATATTTTAAATGGTTAACTGGGAAGGAAAATTGAGAGGAGATGAATATTTATACTACTCTTTGAACAAAGTGATATCTCTCTATAGTTCAAAATGGTTACATTAGAAATAGTCTGGTGCCCCAAAGGCTACTCATGACTACATTTTAAAACTGCGATATTTGATTATACCTATGTACTCAATATACATTAGTCATATTATTTTTTCTTTTCCTGGGCATACATAAAAAATTCCTATTTTTTAAAAAACTAAAACAGGGATTGCTAAAGAATTGACAAATGTATTCTGAACTGTCTTGCCTTAGGGAAGGCAGTACTGAGCTCCTGTTTGCTGTTATGAAAGCACACATTTTGCAGCGGCTCAGACTGTAATTGGAGAGTGCTCATCAGTACGTGTGGATCTCCATGGTGAAGCAGGCATTTAATTGAGCTCAGGGAACTACTAGGATTTAGATTAGAGAAAGCAGGGTGGAGGGCGTGCCAGGTTAGAGGACCATCAGTGAGAGAAGGTGAAAAGGCTTAAAATCTCAGGGGAAAAGGTGATGAATTCCTGACTAATCTCTGCCCCAGGGCATGTAGACCTATGTGATGAGAAATAAGTTAGGAGAAGAAAAAAAAAGAGAATCAGGCCAGAATGTGGAAGGCTTAAAACATCGTGCAAGAAGCACTGAACTGAATACAATGGAATATTATTCAGCCTTAAAAAGAAATGAAATTCTGATACATGAACGACATGAATGAACCTTGAAGACATTATGCTAAAGGAAATCAGCCAGACACAAAAGGACACATCGTGTATGATTCCAGCTAGTCAAATTCATGGAGACAGAAAGTAGAATGGAGGTTACAGGGGAGGAAGGGGGTTAGAGGAAGGAGCAGTGGGGAGTTATTTTTTAATGGGTACAGGGTGGTGGTGACGGTTGCACAGCAATGTGAATGGATTTAATGCCACTGAACTTTACACTTAAAAATGGTTAAAATGGTATATTTTATGTGCATGTTTTACCACAATAAGAAAGATAAAAGAGTACTGGGCTGAATTTTGTAAACAATGAGGAGGCACCGAAGGTCCTTTTAGAAGGGAGGAAGAAATCCAACTGGAGTGTTTGGAATTAAGCCATTGGGGTTTTTTTTTTTTTTTTTTTAGCTTTGTACTTTTTTGGGGAAGCTGTGTTTGAGACCACCTTTGTGGCTCTCACATGGAAAGATGAGTCTTCATTCTCTATAATTTTATGATAAAACTTACAGGGTTGATGGATGGAAGTTTCTAATGGAGAGCGTATAGTTGAGATTGGAACTGGGGCAGCAAAAAAACGACTTGAAACCAAGGTTGGTATCCCATATTTGAAAGACTTCTTGACAACCCCAAAGGAATTTTGATTTGTTTGTGTGCTTCTAGGAAATTCGAGTTGGATGAAGCACCGAGGCTTAATGTTGAAAGTTATCAGCCTGGAATTAATGAAAAATGTGAGAATAGATCCTTAGGTTTTAGAGTAGTTTTGTGCACTGAATTGATGTTGTGTTCTTTTTCATTCCCCAGCAAATATATTCTCATTGTGTGCTCCAAGGAAATGATTAAAAAACATCATTAAAATACTTCTTTTCCTTTCTTCTTCATTGGAAGAGGCCACAAGTGTCTGCTTTTTCAATTTGAACCAAACCTTTGCTTTTGTATTCTAATAGCAACTCCAAATGCTGTCGGTGTGGTTCAGTGGCTCGCAGGGTTTTACACCAGGAGAATCACAAAAGGGCTCACAAATCATCATTTCTGATCTCTGTGCTTCAGAAACAAAGAAGTTGGGGCCCAGAGAGTCATCATTGGATCCTTTTATAATTCGATCAGTTTTCTGGCTGTTAGAGTACATTTTATAGCCAAGTAAACGGCAAGACAAGGCAAGGTGAAGCACGGCAGGTGCACCACGCTGGACGGTGAAGAGCAGAAAGGAGTGAAGCCCCCCCTTGCAGGACAAAACAAGGGAGGCTGCTGCGGAGGAGGCAGGTTTGAGAGGGACGGCACCTCTTTGTCATGGCAGTTGGAGCTGGAGAGTTGGAGCTGCCATTTAGGGGAGTTTTGTTTGGGTTGATGGGGCCTTTGTGGTGGGCCCTGGATGAGCTCGATGTGGAGCTTTGAGTTTGGAGTTGGAGTTCCATTTGGCTCCACCCTTTATTAGCCGTGTGGTCTTGGAGAAGCTATTTACTTTGCTAACCCTCAGTTTTCTCATTGGTGAAAGAGCAATACTATCTCCTTAACAGAGGAGTGAGGACATGCGTGTAAACACAGAGGGAAGAGTGACATCGAGGGAATGGTCAGGCATTGTCCTCACGCGGAGTCTTTCTGTGCCCCTGCCCCTGTAGCTGCTCCTCCAGGAAGGAGCACCTGGAGCACTCTGGGCCTACCTCTCTGAGCTCGTATCTCCTGGTGCTGTGGTTTATTTCTATGTCTGGCTGCCCCGCGACACCGTTGTTCATGTAGGTCAGGGGCGATGTTCTACTCATCTTCATATCCTCCGCACTGGCCCAGGGCCTGGAAAATAACTGTTCAAAAACTTTTCAATGGTCGGTTGAATAAATGAGTAAGAGAATGGCTTTACTTGGCTTGTCTTGCAAAAAGGAAGGGACAAAAGGTAGGAAGCATAAGCTGCTGACACTTAGTAGGTGGTGTGGTGGGCGGTGAGAGTCGGAGCAAGGATGAGCCTCAGTTTTTTGCCCTATTCACAAATGACAAATTAGGAGGTAATCTTTTTCTTTACAATGCTTCTTTATAAAATGTACAAAAAAGATTCTTTGCTTGATGAGTGATTTGGAAAGAGCACAAACTTTGGAATGCAATTTAAAGAAACTTAAAAGTGTTCATAACCTTTGATCTAACAATTTTACTTTTGGAATTCTTTCCTAAGGAAATAATTGAAAATTACAGAAAGAACTTTGTGCATGAAGTCATTCATGGTAGCATTAATTATAATAGCAAAAAATTGAAAAAAAAAGCCAACTACCTAGTAAAAGGAGTATGAGTCAGTGTGTTTTTTTGTATTAACACATTGGAATAAGATGCAGCCATTAAAATTGATATCAGTGAGAACTGTAACAACATGGGCAATGTATGTATATATATAAAGTTAGTGATACATGCAAATTTATGATATTTGTTAAAATATAGGAATAAAACACATGCATATTTAACAGTAATTATTTCTATACTACAATAAGAATGGGTAATGACTTTCTTTATATTTTTCCATATTTTGAATAAATATTTATTACTTTTATAATTAGAAAAAAATCCCTGAAAAAAAATCTGGTTTCCATATCCATTTACAATTAGATACTGGGTTCAATTTTCAGTGTGCATTTCAGTAGGAAATGAGCTGCCCCTTCACCATCTCTGTCTCTTTCCAGCAGTGGAAGAGACCGATAGACCAGAGTGTCCTAAATGACAACGTGACACAAAGCTCTTGCCAAATGGGAGGTGAAAACTCTACCCCTCTGACATCTCCTCTTGGAACCAGACACAAAATACCAGAGAGAAGGTTCTCAGGAAATGAAGGGGTAGGTTCTTGCAGAGAGGGACAGAGAGAGAGAGATGGAGAGAAAGGATGTGGAGAACAGAAAAAAACGAGGAGGAGAGAGGCATGGAGCCACAGGAGCAGGAAAAGAAATAGGAATAAATAGAAGAGAAAGAAAACTGGTGGTTTGGGAGGAATGTAAAGAGAGCCCTCAATGAGCCCTTTTTATTGTTCTGGGCTTCCGTTATATTATGAATAATAGATCAACAGGTGTTTTGCTTTTATTTATGTATTGTTATTTAGCAATTGTAGCATTACGCAATAAATACATGGGCAGAGACACCTGGCTTCTGTTTCCAGGGAGTATTTGTAATTCAAATTGGAAGCAAGACCAATTTTCCTCCCCATGTATCTCTGTCACCTTGAGCAGCTGGTTCGTACTGTGCTGGGAACCTTGGCCCGGGGTGATGGACTGTCATGGGACTGTTGTCTATGCACGAACACGCTGTTTTCCTAGATAAAGGATCCTCTGCAATGTACTCTGGTGCTTATCGCCGAGGGATGAAGGATAGGATTCAGACATAGATTCCATATTTTATTCCGAAACTTTTCGGGGGTGGCTTTGAGGGATCACTTTTTCCTACTACGAACCCATCCATACAATGGGAATATCTTGCTGACGTTGGTCACTGGCTGGCATTTACAAAGACCTCTGATATCTGTGAAAGGAACTTGATAGAGGAAGGAAGGCAAAAAGGAAAGAAGGAAGAAAGAAGAAAGGAAGGAAAGAACTTAGGATAGCAGAAAGAAAATTGCCTTGGGCATCAAGCACCTGTGGCTGGCATCTTTACTCCACCCCTCACCTATTCCCTGAGGACCTGAGAAGCACCACCTGACTTCTGTGAGTCTCAGTTTCTTGACCTACACATAAGGTAGCCGTACCTAGGGGTTAATACGAAGGCTAAACGTCACGATATGTGCAAGCACCATACACATACTATGTGATCATTTATGTGAATCCCTGTTCCATTTATTGACTGCCTACCTTATGCCAAGAATTATGCTAAGTGATTTCTAGGGCCCCTGCCTAGTAATTTAGACAGACAACTCCCATTATTTCCTCCGAATGCAATAAAGTTGTTTTGAGTATATCCTGATAAGTAATTGCTTCCCTTAATGATACTCTAGTGGAATACAATATGGAAACCTCTAAAGGTTCTTATTCTTGAAACTAATTTTTAAGTACAAGTGCTTACAATTAGTCTTGCCTGGGCATGATTTGTAGCATACCAAAAAGCCCTGGGTTTCTAAATATAGAAATCAAAATGCCTTGAATCCTCTGAAAGCCAAATCAGAAAACCTTACACAAAGGGAGGAGGATGTGTTCACACTATTCTCCAACATAACTGTGTTATAGGGAACATTGTCTATCCAGTTAACAATTGTCTCAGAGCGAGAAATATTTAATCTGTTAATAACAACTCCCCACCTTCACGCCCCCACCCCTGCCACCAACCCCTTATAGTCCATAAGGGAATTTCTCAGAAAAACAAACTCAGTAATTAAAAAGGAAACGAAACAAAACAAAAAACAAAACCTACGGATAGTAATGCATGGATGATGGTTTAAAATTTCCTATGCAAATAAATGAGGAAAATACAGACATGTGCCGAGTGTGATTTCTGGAATTCCTTAATAAGAATGTAGAATTTTCAGCATGTGGCTATTCTCCAACATGTTGAATTCTGTAACTGAGGAGCTTTTGGGGGCTGTATCTGCTTTTGACTTTGCCAGCACTTCCTAGACATCATGTCTTTTCAATCCTCACAAGGTCTCTCCCAATATTTTTTCAGTAGATGAAAAAAAATGGGCCACAGAGAGGTTAACTGGCTTTCTAAAGGTTATTCTTATTTGGCTAATCATGAAACTGGGATTAGAGTCATGCTTATTATTTTGGCTTCAGTTTCCTCATCTATGAAATGGGTATCATAATATTTACTTCACAGGATTGTTGGGGAGAATCAAAGGAATTCGTGTGTGCAAAGGTGAGATGCTTTGTTCTCAAAGTGTGACCTCCAGGCCAGCAGCATCAGCATCACACTGGAACTTGATGGAAATAAAGAATCCTAGGCCCCAGCCCAGACCTCCTGAATCAGAAACTCAGGGTGGGGCGCAGGGAGGGGGCGCAGTAGTCTGTGTTTTAACAAGGCCTCTGTGTTTCAACAAGGTGCCCTCCAAAATTTGGGAACCAAGAACCAATGGGCTAGTTCCTTTTGCACTGACTTCTCTCCTGGTGACTCTTTTACAGGCACAGTGGTTTTGGGCTCTATAATATAAGCCACAGATTAAAGCTCAAGAGTTTGATTTTCCTTTTGTTATAGCTAACTTACTTTCTGCCTCTAGTAAGACTGGGATGCTCCCTATGCCATAAGATCCTTCGCTGAAAAGTGGGAGGAGAACAGAATAAAAATATTGGTGAAGGATTATAAGGTGATTAGGAGAAAATTTGCAGATCGAACATTTGGAACAAACTTATAATAATCATTTGTGAATGCATCATGGAACTTAGAAATAGTAAAAAATATATTAAACTTTTAAATGTGTTTTAAGTGTTGGAAATGTCAGAAAGAGGGGAAGATAGAAAATGTCACTTAGTCCTGTCTCTACCATACTTAACTCTTTAAAGTATTTACTCATCTATTATTTAATTTTAGACTCATTATGACTATTTCAGGTTGGTAAACAGACTAGGGATTATCTTCAGTGTACAGATGAGGAAACTGAGGTTCATTGAAGCTGAGCAAATTTCTGAAATATACACTTCAGAAATGTAATTAGTGTTAATAGAGCCTGTGGCCTTTCCTCTGCAGACTTTCCTGCTTGCACTTTATGTATTTTCAGGAGAAAGGCGTTCATTTATATTTTGATTTTGCTTTGTGCCAAATAGTTGTAAGTTTTCCAATTTTTTAGCTACCGTTTTTTGGTAAGTTTCACATACACAAAATAAGAGAGGTACTCTGGGTTCTTGTACGTACTGAAATAATAAGACACTTGGTAAAGATGTTTAATTCATTCATTCATTTGTTCATTCCTTCAACAGATGTTTATGAAAGGTTTACTCGCTTCCAGATACTGGGTTGAATCTCTATGTTTACCGTAGTGAGCCAAAAGGACCCCCATTGGATTTAATATTCTCATTTCATCATCTCCAGCTGTGTGGCCTTTGTTAATGCACGGAGTAAGCCTGTTCACCCTTCCTCCTTTCTTGGAGTCATCCTAGAGGCATCTCTTAGGACCAGCTTTAAAATGACTGAACTTCAGAGAACCTCAGTCATGAAGAATGGTCAGTGGTGGTTTGGACAATAAACCGACATGGAGATTACTGCTCAATTTCAACAACGGGCTGAATACATAGCGAGTTTACCTAACACCCAAGTATAGGTGTTTTTACATGAGAAATGGAGGAGTAATGTACGTTGTAGTAGAAATGCAACTGACATGTTAGGAGAAAATCCTTTATGGACATTAGGAAGCCTGGTCTGTGGCAGAAGTTCTTATGAAGTAAAGATTTGATAGACAAATACTCATTTACTTAACACTATCTTTTGAGGGGCTACCGTAGGCCAGAAACTGTCCAAGGGGTTGGGACATGGCAATGAGCAAGATGGGCATGTTCTCTGTCCTTTTGGAATTTGTTTTCTAGCTAAGGGAAGTAAGAAACAAACAACTCATGAATATAATGCAGGGTAAGGAGATGGCCAGTGGCTGTCTAGGAGTGGGGAGAACTGGTTCCCTTACACAGGGTGGCCAGGGGAGGCCTCTGGAAGGCGGGAAACAGGAGCTGAGACCTGAATGCCATGACAGCTAAGAAAGAGCATCCCAGGGAAAGGGACCTGCACATATAGTGGCTTCAAGAAGGATATGACCTTGGCCAGTGTGGCTGGAAGGTGTATTTATTGAATGCACAGTGTTGGGCAGGGCAGTGTGGGGACCGGCAAAGTTTTCTTGAAAGGTGGGCAAGATCAGAATAAAAGATTTGGTCTTACCCTTCAAGAAGATAACATATAGTCACTAAATAAAAAATAGCATAAGAATAATACCAGAACAGTTAGCAGTGAGGCTACATGCCTATCTTTTAGTGTACTAAGGAATTTGGAGAAGAGGGATATCAGCGGAGGGTTCAGAGAGGAGATTTGATAGAGGTAGGGCATTGGGTAAATGGACAGAGAAAAGGGGAAAAGGGACCCTGCTAGAAGAGGCAATAGCAAGAGAGACAACTTCTGGGAGTCAAGCAGAGAAGTTGGCCCTCCATGCAGAGGTGTGACAGCATGGACGGTGAGAGCCTAGGTCCTGAGGCTGGGCTGCCTGGCTGGACTCTCAGATTCACCCCTTACCAACTATGTGGTGCTATGTTCTGTGTCTCAGTTTCTCATCTGCAAAGTCAGGGTCATAATAGTGCCTATGTGTCTTGGTTATCCATGGCTGCCTAACAATCCCTTATCCTCCCCCAATTTAGTAAATTAAACACTAATTTGTTATTCTGTCTCACAGCTTGTGGGTTAACTGGCATCAGCTGAGTGGTCTGGCCTGGAGATTCTCAGTGGCTGGGGCTGGAGTCAGCTGAATGATCAACTAGGCTGGATGTGCAAGTTGGTGTCTTCATGTGCATGCCTGGCACCTGGGCGGGCATGGTTGCAACACCCTCTCCCCGTGACCAGCTTGGGTTTCTCCCCTGCAGTCTCAGGGGAGCCAGACTTCTTACATGACAGCTGACTTCCCCTAGAGTGAGCATGGACAGGGCATGACATCATTTCCTGTGTACTCTGTTGGTCAAAGCAGTCACATGACAGCTCAGATTCAAGGGGAGGGGACAAAGTCCCCACCTCTCGATGGGAGGAATACCCAAGAACTTGAGCATCTATGCCCATCCTTATTCCACCACAGTATTTTGTGGGTTGTAGGAAGATTGAATAGGTTAGTAGAGAACATTTAGCAATGTACATGGAACATAGTGCACACTCAGTGATGTTAATGATGATGATGATGTTAACGATGATGATGATGATAAGGGAGGATCTTGAAGGGCAGGCAGGAGATTCAATAGGACAACCCTGATGAGATGGCAGGGCCATCTGAAATCCTTGTGCTAGACTGATAGGAGAAAAGAGAGGTTGGAGGAAAAACTCACTTCCTAGTTTGTGCACATTTAAAATGGAGATTTTTGTTCTATTGAGTTTGCTTTGTCAAGTTCTCTCCTAGGCCGTCAATATCTCTCATGCCCCTACTTCATTCATGCGTGCGTGTGACCTACGGAACACTTGGCATTGCGCTAAGTGCCAAATGTATAAGACAGTCACAGCCCCTGCCAGTGGGGGAGCAACATTTTAAACCAATAGTCACTAATAAGTAATTATTTGTGGTTGTGCTAAGGACTATGAAAAATCAATGAGACCGTAACGGGGAACCTAGCCTCATCTCTGTGGGTGACGTTCGACCTGGACCAAGAAGGGTAAGGAGGAGTTACCAGGTAAAGAGAGGGGAAGAGCTCCAGGAGGAGGGCCCAGCGCAAGCACGGCTGCGGGGGCAGAGACTGAGCAGTCTGAAACCCCGAATGGAGGCCGTGGCATTGAGTGCAGTAGGTTTTGGGGCCGGTGGCAGGAGCTGGGCTGGAGAGGCGAATAGGACCCCATCACACAAGGCCTCAAAGATTCCTTAAGTATTGCAGATTTTATCCTAAGGGTAATGGAGTTCACTGGAATGGTGGTATTTGAAGAGTTTCCAAAATTGCTAAGTCTTTTTGCCTGAAGAGGAGGGAAAAAAAAAAAGCTTAAAGAGATGGGAGATGGTGTTGAGGGATGAACTTGGCTGGTTTCACTTGAACAAATAAATCACCGGTTGCCATTTATCCCCAATCAGCAGTAATCCCAGCATTCTCACCCTGGGTCAGTCTGGACAAAAGCTGCCCACTCTGCTCCTTTCCACATTTGTCAGCCTGTAATAGCATCCTTATCTCAGGAAATCTCTAGATTGCTCCCCAACATAAACTGTTTGCTGGGCAGTCAGGGTCAGCTGTGCCTGCTAAGCTCTCAGACTGACCCAGGTGCCCTGTTTGAACTGCAGAAGGTTCAACGGAATTGAAGTGGCCCGTCCAAGACGGTGGTGTTTACTGATACAGGTTTGGGGCTGGGACTGTAATTTCCCGGTGACCGTGACAACCACCGGCGCTAACCAGTTCCTGGGCTGAATGGCCAAGCAATGCAGGCAGCCAAAAAGGACTGTGCTTTCCACCGCTGCCCTCAGAGAATTGGACCATTTAAAACACGCTCCATTCAAGCAAGGAGTGGGATTTTTTAGCTATTGGGGTGGGTGGTGTGGAAAAAAAAAATCCTCAAGTTACACACAAAACAAAACAAAAAATAACTGTCTGCTGGAGGGGCTGCCTGTGCTTAAATGCTTTAAATACTTCAAATGAGCAATTTGGGCTGGAAAAAAATTCTCTTTGCCCAAAGGGGTTAAAAATGTGGCCAGAGTTTCTGAGAGCCTCTTTTCTTTTGTTAATGGGAACTGACATTCCCTGCAATCAGATGGGACTGAGCCTAATCATATTCTCCATGACAGAAGAAATTAAGGTCTGTGGTAAAAGACATTATAATCCTGACAGAATTTTCATGCTCTCCAAAAGCCTAAATTACTCTGTTTACTAAAATCACATGTTGGTGGATCTTTGTTTTAATGCTCTGATTTGGGGGCCTGCTAATTTCCCTTTTGTGGGGAGGGCGTGGCCTTCAGTGTCAGCAGCAATGGCAACTCCCCATCATTTGTCTTCAGATGTGCTTGAACAGATAAGTGACTCCTTGGACTAGAAAATCTCCCCCATGCTGTATGACTTAAGGCTTTGGACTGGTCCAAGGCAGCAGTGAAAACTGACTCATTTTGTTTTTCTCTAAGGCCCAGCATGGCTTCCTCCTTCCCACATGATCTGTTTGGGATCTCCCAGCAGTTAAGCTGCCCAGAATTTATTCAGCAGAGTACCTGAGGTCCAGCCCCATGCTCACAAAAGTGTATTCTTTCCATCATGGCTGATGTGATAGGATGTGTTGCTTTTCAATTATTATATCCAAAGAAAATGTAGACAGTGCAATTGTATCATCTGGTAGCACATGATGAGGGTGCTGTTTCAAATGTTGCATGATGGTGACAGCAAGGAGCACAACCAAAGTAGACACTGCAGCCAATCCGCATGGATGCCTGTGTAAACAGCTGGTGTGCTAGTAGCCAGTGGTGGGCGTGTATATGCTTAATACCTGACTCTTCAAAAAAACCCATAAAGCCTTGACTCTGATTTCGGTGGTATTAATTCTCCCACCACTGCCAATTTTAAGCCACCGATGTGGTATCAATTGGCTTACAGAATTCCTGCAAATGTAACAATTGGCTCTTGCAAAGCCAGCATAAACCAGTTCCAGGGCACCACTGTCTGAAGCAGGTACATACCAGCCTCATCGTCCCTATACACACATACCTGCACATACCCCCAGATACACATACATCCAAGAGGTACTTTTCTCCCTCCAAAAAATGTGAAGTTATAAATGACACACAGGAACAAGTCAGCTGGGAATAAAGTGTCTGAAGTGTTACCAGATGAGCCATCAGGGTTGTCAAGAGGAAAGCTGCACTTGGATTATTTTCTGCTTCTCCATTGTAGTGAGGCTGCAACGCAAGCTTCATTTTCAAAATGCATTTCTCACCAAATGCTTTTTTTTTTTTTCAAAATATACTTCAGTTGAGGGGAGAAAATAATTTTGTACCCTGGCCACCAGTGAAGCTAGCTCGAAAGTCACCAATTTAAAAAACCATTTTCAGATTTGGTATGTGGGCAAAATAAGTGGAGGCTATAATCAGGAAATTCTGCATAAGAGCAAATGGATTTGAGGTGATTTTAACTCGGTGGGTAACGAATTCTACAGCATTATAGCTGGAATAATTCCTTGCAAGGCTTCTTGGGCAGCTATGTTCTAAAAATGGTTGATGCTTCTCTATTAGGTCAGTGTTCTCCATTAATCCACGATCTATTTTGGAAGAAAAAACAATCCCGTGCAGCCTGTGAGATTTTTGATTTGAACACCTTGGTCAGAGGCCGATTATTTCTTTTTTACGAACAAGTCCAGAGTTGCTCTTTGCAAGTGAAGTCCTTACAAAGAATTCTAATAGGCATCCTGCTGGGTTGTTGTCTGTTCTTAAGTCTCTTTCCATTTGAATTGGAAAGAAATAGCATTCAGCTGAAATGCTGGTCTCTTTGGCAGTGGCCTTTGCAGAGCTAAACAATACAAACAACGTCCATCATCACACATTACGACTAAATCATTTCAGTCAAGTTGCATGTAGCAGATAGATGGTGATTTTCACATTCTACAGCTTCTGACAAATATTGCCCTATCCATCCATAAACATCTCTATTGTTGCCTCTCTGGGTTCTGGAAAAGTGGTTCCAGCAGGGTACTGCTGCGAAGAAATTAAAGTCAGAGAAATACTTGTTTCATCTTTTTTTTTTTTTGCCTTGATTTCTTTACATATCGAAATTAGTTTCTGATTCCCACTTGGGAGAAAATAATACAGTAGCTCCTAGTGGAAAACCTGTCTTCGGTTATATTTAGCAGGGAAATGAGTCAAACTATTGAGAGACTGCCAGCTTCATCATTATAGGATTATGCATTTTAATGGGACACAAGTTCGCAGGCCTTTGGGTTTGATAGTTGCGTCACACACATTTTATTTTTCCAAGCATTCTGAGGCCTGGAATGTACCTAGTTTTTAAAAGCCAGGTGTTGGGTGACCTCTGTTTCTTTTTGCTTCATTTTAATCACTTGATCCTTCTTACACGGTTTCGTTGAGGACGAGGGAATCGACACCAGCAAATTTAATTCGAAGGGCACCTCTATTTTGGAAGCTTTACATGATGACTTAGCAGAGAAATAAATTTCCTCTTCGTAGGCGCTTGCTTAGATAATTCAGGCTTGCACAGTGAAGAGCCAGGCCCTACCTTTTGCAACTCTCTGTTAGTACAGCTGGAACTAGGGGAGAGAGATCGGGGGCCTGGCTGTCTTCATGGCTTTGTAAGGCTGATTTTTGGAAACTGCTAAAATAGTTTTGTAATTTCAGAGGACTATCAGGGCAGGCTTTCTGGGCATTTTCTCACTCTTGATCCTGTTTGCACAAGTTTTGTCTAAAACAGGTATTCATAAGTTTATTACGTAGCTTCCTACAGTCATCTATATGTGTTTCTCTTGACTCAAATCTGTAAATCTGGAGGGTTTCTACAACATGCCGAGAGGCGCTCTTATGTAAAGCTTTTGTACACAATCCCAGGAGCTTTGCTGAGCTTTCCGTAAGGAAGACACCTGTTTACTGGCTTGGGTGTCAGAATCCATCTCTCTGTTTTTATATACGGATGTTCTTTGTTTTCAAAGGACATTCATTACCTGGCAAAATACTGTATTTTCAAGTTCCTAATGCTTACATATATTTGGGAGATGTCAAAAAGAGTGAAAATCAAAGCCTTTATTTTAAATGCATTGCTTTATGGAGAAAAGAGAAGGAGTAAGAGAAGGGGTGTGTATATCATGACAAATATTGAATGCTGAAGTTGTTTACTTTCCTTTGGGGCTGGCCAAGTAAATGTAAATTTGGTAGAATAGAATCCATGAGGCATATAACTAATGGTGTGGTATTTATTTTCGGTGAAGAAACTACATTATTTATTCTAGAATAAAAAAAAGGAGATACAGACCTTTCTTCCTTCCTTCCTTCTTGTGATATGAAACAGAAGACAGATGATAATTTTAGAAAACATTGCTTAAATCTCCAGGAAACAAAATGCCTCAGGAAGGCTTAAGAGCATTGTGGCAATGGTTCACAGCAAGTGAAAATTTTCTGAGGAAATTCACGATTTGGAAATTTAAGTTTACAAAATAAATGAGAAGAAATTTTCTCTCATATTCCTTTAAATGGTGCCTTGTCCTGGTGCACCATTCATTTCCATGTTAGTTATTCTAGTTGTCTTATGTTGGTGTTTTCTGGAGGTCTTTTATAATGTGGGGCACAGCTGTGTCCAGTATGACTCTTTGAAGTCAATTGACTTTCTCTTTGATAAGCCAGCCATTTGGACAACAAATAAGAGGGAAAAAAAATTGCTATGAAATCAGAGACATCCCTGTGGATATAAACAGGTACTTTAGAGAAAAGTAACATATCCTTCTTATAGTGCATTCAACCCATTCTGCAACAATGTAATGGGAGGAAAAAATTTCTTCCGGACCCCAAATGTCCACCTTGAGTTATGAGTATCAATAACATTAGCCATAACTGCAGATAGAACTGTTACTTGTATGAACATATAATTCTGTTAAAAAAATAAAGCTCACTAAGCTACTTGGGGAAAATAGTATCTACGGCAGTGAATCCCAAAAGCTAATTGTGCTACGTTAAAAGCACGTCCTATACCCATTTATTTTGTTCTCTCTAATTTCATGGAGTGTTCCCTTGGTCTTGCCTTGTGGCCCAAGCTAACTAAGAATATCCGTCTGGCATATTCACGAACCCTCATTTATTAATTACTCTGTTCATTCTTTTTACCTTTCTCGACACTTCTCTATTTTCACAATGAAGTAACTCTCATCTCAGGATAAACTAGGTCTTTTCTCAAATGGATGAGTTTCTCTATTTCTGATCTCTTTTTACTTCTCTGCTCCCAATTCACTTTGCTTTTTTTTTTTTTGAATCTGGAAGATCTCCTTGTTCCTCTCCATCTGCAGAAATACTATAGTATCCCTCCGTGATGGTGACGGTCGCATCCTGCCTTGTCTGGGAAGTTCTTTACACTTTCTCGACTGGATGGTTAACTTGGCCCAGCCAGCTGTACTTCAGTATGTCTTTTGTGTTTGTAAATTCACCAGCCGGATTGCAGGATCTCGACAGTAGGTACTCAGGGATCCCCACATCACACAGCCTCGGCTTAATCAGTATTTGCTGTTCGATTTACATAAAGACTATTCTGACAATATCTAAGACAGAGACGGGATGTAAGGCTGATTTAGGTGATTGCCTGATAATACTTTTCTGGGCATTTTTCAGTGCTTTAAAAAAGTGCTGCATACGGATTATTGGCACTTCCGGCGATGCTGAGTAAGAGCAGCGCTCCCGTGAAGCTGTCCGCGGCACTGCTCTTAGCTTCCTCCGGAGAAGTTATCGCTTACTCTGAACTCATCAAGTCACACAAAAATAGCAAGGGTGAAAATGTTTACTTTGCCTTTTCCGATGTTCCTTTTGATCATGGATTGCTCAACTTTAATTTGTTTTATTCCTTCTAGTTCTACCTTAACTTCAAGCTGAAGTATTTTAACTATCTTCACAGAAGGTTTTAGAAATAGAGGCCTTAGAAATACCTTGTGCAAGCCCATCCTTTCACAGACGGAGAAACTGAGGCTGAGAGAAATACAGTAACACATCCAGGCTGGGCCAGGCTCCCGGTGTCCTCCCAGTGTCCTCCCAGCCTAGTGCTCTCTCTACTATACTATGTGTTCTCTTGTCATTTGCTACCCGCATTTTTCTATTTACTGTACTTCATTTGACAAATCATTAAAAATAGATAGCACAACACCGGCCTCAGGACTAATCTTTGAGCAGCCCCATTATTTTTAGCTTCCCATGTGGAGAACTGGCTATTTATTCCTGCGCTTTGGCTCCTCTCGGTTAAGAAGGCTTTAATCACGACAGAACTTCACCTTTTACCCCATAGTTACCGACTTGCCTGCCTGGCTTTAATAGCCTCCTATGAGAGAGACCTTCTCAACAGCCTTTAGAAAGTCTAAATAAATTATGCCCACGGATTCCTTTTTATCTGCTGTTTTTAGCACACAATTTTCCCAAACAAAAAACCAGGCCAGAGGGCACGTTCGTCTTGGTAGGTGCTTTGAAATGCCTTGCTGTGGAATTTATTCTTTTCTTGTGCTTGGGTAAAGATGGATGCTTGTCCGGGGCCGGGGCTGGGGCAGTGGAGCATGCGGCAGCCGCTCTGAAGTGAAAAAATTCCAGCCATGCAACCGATTTCTCTGTCTACGAGATGCTAGCTGGGTGGTCTCACTGTGTATTTTTTTAGGGCCAGCCCTTTTGGTGGTGTTAGTTGGCTCTTCTTCCCTAAGTTTTCCGAATACTGGGCTCCTCAAAGTCACCTATGCTATGAAGCCTTTTTAGACTTCTACTCTTTCATCCCAATCCCTCCTTCAGCTCCCAAAGCAAGCAAGAGCTCTCATTCCCGAGGCTTCCTGGTTCCCTCTACAGACTTCTATCGTGGAGCTGCAGTGCTCTTGGCATTCATTTATTTACCTGTGGGTTTCACTAGACTAGTCGTACCTTCCTTTCTTGCTGTATGCCAGAGCCTAGCACAGTGACTGGTATACAGTGAGTGCTCACTCAATGTCTGTTCATGGAACGAACTCTGCATCTCCGGTGCTTAGTGTAGGGTTGGAAGATAGTGAGGATTCCATTGACGTTTGTTAATCAATGTATGAATGAAGAGGGTTAAATAACTGAATGAAGAGGGTTAAAGGCAATAGGCTGTCCACTCACTAAGTGATCATGGGTTGGCTGCTTACCCAGAATTTTTAAGCCTCATCTTCCTCATATGTATAATGAATGGGCAAAATATTACTTTCTTCATAGGGTGATGGTGAGGATTAAGCCATAAAATTCTTTGAAAAGTTCTCAGTTGCATTTTGATATTATTTTTATTTTTATTTCTGGATCAAAAAGAAGTCACTTTTCTTTCCTTTGACCTACACACATGGCAGAAATGAACATGGATTCTGCTCGAGGGTTGTGGAAATGGTAGGGACATTTGCAGCCATAATTGTACTGAATTAGCCCAAGACACGGTGGCCTTAAGAATGCTTTGGCTTCTCAGATGACTATTATAAATTAGTTACCACTTTCATAGGTCTTATGATGTGCCAGCCAAGTTATGTATGTGATCTCATTTATTCCTTAACACAAGTCTCTAAAGGTAGGCGTTATTATTCCCATTCTGCAGATGATGAAATGAAGCTCAGAGAAGTTAAGGGAAAAGTCTTGCATGAGTCAACAGGAGGGCCAAGAGTGGACTTAGGGTCTTGCCACTGCCTCTGTGGGACTGTACAACCAGCTATGTCTGATTTGAAAGATGCTGTAAGAAAAACTAATGCAGAGGGTTTTAAAAAAAGTATTATTTAATTAATGTTCTAGGAAAAGTTCATTTGCAGCTAGGGCCTCTCAGCAGCATAATGAGGCCTCTTCACTTTTGCTTCAAAGGAGTGATAAGACTACAGGTTATTGAATAACAGCCATTAAATAGTAATGGAAAGTAAAGCATTTGGACTTTCTAACTGGAGTCAGAAAGTCTGGTTTGGAATCTTGATGCAGACACTATTCTGACCCAGCAGCTACTGAGATGTGGTTGGCCACTTGGCCCATGTATTTGTCTATCCTGGTATAGCTGTTGCTGCCCATCTAAGGTAGAACCTGCTGCGACAGACACATTTGGTCTTGACAAATTCAGCATCAATTTGGCTGGCCCCTTTGCATCAAAAGAGCTTGTGATCTTCCAGCTGGACCAAGGCAGATGAAAGCATTAATGATCTCGAGAATCATTCTGGAATCCAAGAGAAGAGACAAATTGAGCAGAACCCGCAGCCCACAAAGGTCAGGATAAAAAGTGCTGGGTTCAGAAGCTGTTCCCTTGTCTCAGCCTATGGTGGGCATTGGGTGCATGCTGGCTTGTGACTTTTCAAGCAGTCCAGGACTCCTAGATAGGAACTGTACTTTATGAAGAACAAGTCCAGAATCTGTCCCATGTTGTCCAGTTGGCCTGGCCTTCAATGCCCAGGAAGTACCTGGCAGTCTAACCTGCAAATGGTCTGAGCTTTAGGGAAGAGTTTCTCGACTGCAGCAGTGCTGACATTTTGGGCCAGATAATTCTCTGTTGTGGGGGGGTGTCCTATGCATTGCACTGTAGCATGTTTACTAGAATTCCTGGCCTCTACTCAAGAGTTGCCAATAACATCTTCCCAGTTTTGATAACTGAAATATCTCCAGACATTGCTAAATATCCCCTGAGAGTGGGACAAAATTGGTCCTGGTGGAGAACCACCGCTATAGGGTCGTTGGCTGTGAAGTCTTGGCCTGGGCAGAGCTAGTTAGTGAAGACTTGATTCTTTGACGTGTCTCATATCCCATGTGCACTTTGAATGTTCAGCACCTAATGCAGAGTCTATTCCTTATGGATGGTTTAGAGCCTAATACTATATGCATAAAACACCACGAATTTCCAGCTTTTGCATCTTGAAGAAGGCCATTTCTTTCAAGTGGCTAAACCTTTGAGATAGCAGAGACACGCCTTCAGCCCCTACCCTCCCACCCCTGACTTGGGCTCATGGTAACCATTGCAAATCCGTCATAACATTCTTTCCTACTGACCTTAGTGGCTTCAGGATCCTTTCAACATGGGCTGTAGGAAACTATCATTGTTTAGCATTAGTAAGCAAGATATAACCTGTTTATCATGTCTGGGCTTGATTCTATGAAATCAATTCAAAGAGAACTGCCAAATGTTAAAATGGTGGTGGAAAAGCCTTCCTGGCATAAGAGGGTCTAGACCCTTGATTTCTAGTCCATTTTGATCTCTTCTCCTCCCTTAACATCGGTGGGCCTCAGTTATTTGTTCTATAAAAGGGAGCCAAACTTTTCCTGGCAGAAACAGGAGTGTCATAAAAGCTGTTAATTATCCTTTTTGGATTCTTAGATAGTGGAAAGCAGAGAGCCTTATGGACTGAAGACATCCTGTCTAAGTTAGCAGAAGAGATTATTTCTGCCATTACTCTGTATTTTGAAGGCAAATCTTGAGTTAATAATAGCTCTTGGTACATTAAATGATATTGATTTAATAAACTTAAGCTTTGTCTCCATATGATGGACAGAACACCTTTTTTTTTGCAAATTTAAAAATACATAATAAAATACAGTAAGTACTATAAGTGAAATTCTGTCATCACCACCCAGAAATGATCATTGTTAACAGTTTGTCATATTTATCTCAAATCCTTTTTTTTTTAAATTAAAGAACTGATTATCATAGTCTATTTGTGCTGCTTTTGTTATAGCAGCACAGCAATTGAGACTGGGTAATTACAAACAATAAAAATTGACTGCTCACAGCTCTGGGGGCTAGAAAGTCCAAGGCTGAGGTGCTAGCAGGCGTGGTCTGGTGAGGGCCCATTCCTTATAGATGGTGTTGCCTAGGTGTCCTTATGTGGTGGAAGGGACAGAAGGGCCTAAGAAGGCAAAGAGGGCCTAAGCTAGTTCCCTCCAGCACTTTTATAAGGCACTAATTTATTCTCCATAGCAGAGCCCTCATGGCTTAGTCAGTTCCCAAAAGATATCACCTCTTAAAACCATCACAGTGGAGATTGAATTTTGGAGGGGGCACAAACATCCAAACCACAGCAGAAATCTTCACGGATAAAGTAAAATATTCAGGACCTACCTCGTCCTGTGCCCTTCCCAATCTTTCCAGAGGTGTCCCATATTATGAATTTGTTGTATATCTTACTAGCATATTTTTTACTCTGTGGTTTACATATATATGAATCTGTGAAAAATGTTTGGTGTTCCCTCAAATGCATTTCCTTCAAAATGTTATGATTTTGATGCCTATCCAAGTCGATACATATAAATCTAGTTAATTAGGAGTTCAAAACATTTTTGTATTTTGTTATATGAATATATTTTATTATCCATTTCCCTGTTTATAGATATTCATGTTGTTACCCATTTTTCACTTCTACAAATAATCTTGCAATGAAAGACCTTGTAATGTCTCCTAGAATTTCTTTAGCGTTTATGTACCTACAGTGAAACTGGTGGTTCATTTGGCCTACATGTTTTAAACTTTACTAGATAACATAAATGTCCTCTAAAACTGGTGCTTCTAGCTTACACTACCACCAGCAGTATGTGAGGATTTCCACTTCCATACCTTCTCAGGTTAAATCTCTCTTCTCATTTGACTTTTGATCAGCATGTCAGTTGGGTTGTAATATACTGGCTGGAGATTTTGCAGTTTGGAGGTCAGTCTACCATAGAAACTGAGTCAGCTTTCCAACCATGGTAGAAATGTAACTTGCCTTCCGGTTTATCACAGTATGAAGCCTTTTAAATGGCAAGTGATAAGGCTATAAGGAACCAGAGATTACAGGCATTCTGTGCTTCTGGACTCTCTGGTGAATGCCTCCTGCTTTGGCTGGAGCATGGCAGATACCTTCTTTCACTGTTTCATTGACTCCTAGTTCCCTTTGATGTCTCAATCTGAGCTGGGCTTCTCTTTCACATGATAAGGTTTTTCCTCCTTTTCCTCTACTGCCTTATTCTCCAGTGTGAAAACTGATGCAAATGCATTATTTAGTTTCCCTGCAATCTCCTTATCCCTTTGAATATCTCCTTTGTGCACTGCTTGTCTAGCCTATTCACTGATCCCTTTGCAGCAGTCTTATTTCTGATGTACTTAAAGAATTTAATATTATTTGTTGTGTTATCATTGGCTGTTTGTTTTCAAACACCATTTTTAATCCCTTCTAATCTGCACTTTACATCTCACCTGCTAAAGTTTATTCTTCTGTAAGTCTCACACTGGATTGGATTTCCATTTTTTGAAAGGTCCTTTTTCTTTGGTCTCAATAAGCTTCTGAACCTTGGTAAGGTTTTCCCCACCCCCTTTTTGGCCACTGCTTTAATTTTTTGTTCCAGTGTAACTTTTGTTCTGATTATAGATTTAAAATTTAGAATCTCTTTTTCAGGGGATTTTTTTTAATGATAGAATTCCTGGAAGAATGTTACACACTATTTCATTGTGGAATGAAGCAGTAAACAAACACAAAACTCCTAAGAAAGTAAATTTCTTTATGTTTTAACAAGCCACTGCATGTTGCATTACTAGTTCTAGGTCCTAGTTACAGGATAGAGAAAGACATTTTTATAATGGGTCAGTAAATTGCAATCTTATTTTTGGTTAATCCATGAAGTCTCCCCCTCCCACTCTCTCTTTGGGAGTGAATGAATTCATAGAATTAAGACAAAGAGAAAAGCAAAACATGAAGGCTGGTTTTCTGATGAATAAGAAAATTAAAGAGTTCCTTCTCCATCTTCTTCATTGATTCTTTCTTCCACAGAACCCCCTGCATATTGCAGTGCCTTGGGGCTCAGTCCTTGGATCCTTTCTCTTCTTTGTCCACCTAAGTGGTGTCAACTTAAAAAAAGTTAGAGGACAATATCTCCAAATATGTTGAGATTATTTAGGAATGAGAAATGAGGATTACAATCCAGGATGAATAGAATGACAAGCTACAAGTGCGTCTGGTGAGGGAGGGGTAAAAGGAAGCTTTTGTTGACAGAAAAGGAAAAGTTTACATGAGCTGTTTAGGAAACAAAGTTCATTGGTTCCAAAGGCTCAAAGCTAGATTTGTTGTCAATTTATCGGTGGAGATTTCATTGTTGGGCAGGCATTCTTTTGAGTACATTTAATCTGAATTATTGCAGTCTTAAAGAATGTCATAGAAAATATGTGTATATGTGTGAAACATTCAAGCCATGCAAAGCAGGAAACGCATGAAGGGATGTCTTCTGGGGTTTTTAGGAAGTCCTTGGAGATAGTTTTTATCTCAGACATGTAAGCATGAGCCTCTCCTCTCCTTCATGCCTTTTTGGCCTTATTTTGTCTGGGTCTGACAAAAGTGATTTCATCCTGGTATCTTCAACTTTCACAGTGATGTTATCCAACATTTCTAATTATACACATATTAGACCTTTTGATATTATCACACATAGCACTGAGGATCTGTGAATTTTTTTCAGTATTTTTTCTCTGTTCTTCAGATTGTATTAATATAATATCTATTGATCTATATTAAAACTCATTGAATCATTCTTCTATCCTCTCTATTCTGCTGTTAGGCCCATCCACTGATTTTTTTAAAATCAATTTCAGATGTTCTTTTTTCAGTTGTGGAAATTCTATTGGTTCTTCTTTGTAGTATTTATTTTTCCTTGTGAGATATATGATCTACTCATTCATTACTAGTGTATTTTCTTTTACCTCATTGAGCAAAATTCTAATAGTTGCTCTAAAATAAAAATCTGTTAATTCCAACATCTGGGCCACCTTGTGGTTGATCTCTATTAATAGTCTCTCTCTTAATTCTGTGTCACACTTTCCTAGTTTTTAATATGTTGAGTAATTTTAGATTGTATCCCAGATATTGTGAATTTTATGTTGTAGAGATTCTGGATTCTGTTATACTCTTCAAAGAGTGTTGATATTTTTTGTTTTAGCAGGCAGTTGACTCAGTTGAACACAGATAGAAAACTATTTTTTGGGTGGCAGCTGAAATTTCAGTTCAGTTATTTTGTCCTTTGGGGCTCTGCTTTTAGTTAGCCCCATGCAGTTGTGGTTCAGGGTCACCAGAGATTTGCTATCCTCTGATTCTTCAGGCCAGAAAGATAGGCTTTTTTTCTCTTAAATCAGCTACAAACCATAAAAATGGGAAACTCACTTGTGACAATATCTTTTTGCAGGTATTGATTCCTCTAGAGTCTGCCTGCTTTATTTACTTTCTAGAGCTCTCATGTAGCTGTTTTTGGTATTTTGTCCAGAGTGTATTACAGTTGTTACCTGCAGGACGGTAAATCTGATAGGAGCATTTTCAGCCATATTGGAAGTGGATCTCCCCAAACCCGTGTTTTTAAATATCATCTCTATGCTCCTGCATGCCACATTTTCAACTCCAGCCCAGAACACTCTCTTGAGCTCCATGTGTATACAGCCAATGGCCTACGCATCATTACCATTTGGAAATATAATAGATGTCTCAAACACAATATGGCTAAAAAGCATTTTTTGGTTTCTCTTTGCAAAATGTCCTCCACACCCTCATTATCAATAAATGGATTACCATCCTCCTTGAATGTTCAACTGGGAATCACTCTTCATACACTTTTCCTCACTAATTTTCCCTAATCAATCCATCAGCAAATCCTTTTGGCTATTCATGCAAGACATCCTTTGAATTTATCCATTTTCTCCATCTCTGATATTACCACCTTTACCACCATAATTTCTTTCCTTGACAAATGCAACACCCTGTTAATATTGGTCTTCCTTGCACTTACCCATGTCCCTTTCAAACTATTCATCACACAGAGGCCAGGGTGTTCTTCAAATATGAATCAGATTATGTGACTTGCTGGCTAGAAACCCTTCAGTGATTTAGATTCCTTGCTCTTAGAATAAAATCTACATTTCTTACCATGACCAACATGGCCACATGTGATCTAGTTCCCAACCACTTCTGCAACCTCATCCACTCTCTCCACCGGGCTCCAGCCACACAGTCTCCTTCTCTGTTTCTTGAACAGGTCCCAATTTTTCTCACTTCTGGAATTTTGCACTTGGCCTATTTTTTTTTTATCTGGAATGCTCTCCCTATTCCTTTTGCGTTACTGGCTTCTCCTCCTGCTTAAAATCAAATATGGCCTTCTTATTGTGACCTTTCTGAATCCATCAGTAGAGTTACTTTCTATCTCATCTTGTTTATTTGCCTCATGGTGTTTGTCACATTTGTGACATGTGAATGTCAATGTGAAATGATCACATTTGTGATCATTTTGCTTATTTATTAGTTTGTCATTTTTTTTCTTACCATATTAAAGTGTGAACTTCATGAAAGCAGAACCCTTTTCTGCCTTGATTGGTGTCTGTCCTGAGTGCTTGGCATAGCATTGACATGTAGAAGGGACTTACTAATATGTATTGAATGAATATTACGAATGAAACTGGGAGTACTGAACCATTGCCTTCTTTGATATACTCACTCCTTAACTCATCTAAACCTTTTCTCTTTTCTAACACCTTATACTCAAAGGTTGAAACAAAGTCATTTACATGACTATGATATGACTGTGATTTTCCTTACTTGAATCAATCTCCTTTGAGATGTTACCCTCACCACACTGCTAGCTAGCTGAGTGATCCTGGGTAAGTCTCCCATCTTCTTGAGACTCTGTTTGTTTTCCTTCTGTCCTGTGTGATCTGCATGAAGGGGCTCAGTTTTCTCATCTGTGATATGAGGAAGTAAAATCAGGGGTTTACAATTTTTTGAAGCAGTAGGAAACCTTCCCCTCTTTTATTTCAAATGAAGTATTGTGCAGAACTTCAAATAGTTCCAATTAGAGCAAGGCGGGAGGCCTAGAGCCCTTCCTCTCCCCCTCAACTTGACCCCTGAGACACCTGTGGTGTCTCACCTGAGGTCCTCGGAATGCAGCCTGGAAACCCTGGCTCTCTCAGCTCAAGCAGCCTCTGACTATAACATGATCAATTTTTGTGAGACGAACTCTAGGTAAATAAATCCCATACTGTCAACTGTGGTGAAAGGTATAATTAATCCCTCTGCAGTACATCCATACAAAATATTTGCACTTGTTAAAAAAAAAAATTAGGGCAAGAAAATATGACCCTTAACCCAGCAAACTAAATAAAACTTAACCTGATTTAAATGTACCTCTGAGAAGACGTTCTGTCCGAACTGATGTTTTCTATTTTTTTTTTTTAATTTCCTGAGAGCATCATTGTGCTCCCTGTTAGCTGGGAAAGGCAGGAGTTGGGGCAGCAAAGCTCCAGGGCAAGGGTCCGTGTCCCTCCCCACTCTCCAAAGGATGGCGCAGGGAATATTGCTGCTACAGTGCTGTCTTGGGTATTCATTAAAACAGGCAGGGCAGGTTAGTGGAACAAGCCAGGACTGGACATGAGGGTGGGCTCCCACATGAGTCCGCTGGGACTCCAGTCACTGTTAATTAATGGCTCAAACACACACTTCATCTTCTGAACCAGCTCCTCTGCTGGTACTAAATCAAGACTTCCTTTTCTCCTTCTATACCTGTGTTCCTCAGAGAATCTGCCTTTATAAATTCACGGTAGCTTTTTAGTCTTTTAAGTGCTTCAAAAGGACTCTTAACTCTCTTGATTCCTTTGAACCCTGTCCAATAGCACAATAGAATTGTTTTCAGCTTCTTCCGTGCCTCCTCTTAAGTTGGGGAGAACATAAGCTTCTTGTGGCCAAGGGGGTGGTCATCAGAATTGCCTCCAGTCCCCGATGGTGCCTAGCACCATGCCAGGTGCACACTGTGTGCCTTTGACAGCATTCAGTCCAAATAAATGTTTACAAAGGCATATTTTCCTCTTTATGAGAGTAATACATATTTATTGTGGAAAATTTAATATCAGCAAGAAAGAAAGAAGGGCATTCCAAGAGTCACTTGCCTCAAATGTTTTGACAGGTTGGGTGAAATCTGTATTATGAAATCTGTGGGGTGGCTCTGATGCCCCTTTCTTGGTACCACTGTCAGGACTTGGTTATGTGTTTCAGGACCTCTGTTAGCGATGGTAGGCATAGCCCACAGCAAGGGAGCCAGGCCAGAGGACTGGAAATTTATGTAGATGACTTAAATTTTTAAAAAGAAGAATTAAGTAGATTTTGGAAATCCTACAACCCTGTGAAGAGTCTATCAATCTTCAGAAAAATTTTAGTAAAACTCTGGAGAATTAAAGAGCTAGTTATGGAACAAGGAGAAAAAAAGAAAGATCACAAAAGTCAACAGAAAGGAAGCCAAGCTGACTTCCTTTCTTTTCTGATGGATTTCTAGACTGATAAACCAGGATGTGCTGTAGTTAGCATGAATACTGGATTCATTGGTGTGCTTGACCAAGGCTGTTAAGGTTATTATCATTGTTATTACTTTTTGGTTGGGGGATGGTGATTAAGGTGGACAACTGGAGGGCGACACTCAGAGTTTGAAGAATTTATTGCTGATCTACCAATTATGTGCCAGATTTTGACATGTCAAACTTAATATGGCCACCAGGTTGTCAACCTTCAACCCAGAAGCCTGCTCTGGCTACTGCCATCCATGTCTTTCTAGATGCTAATGCTTAAAACCACAGGAGCATCTTCAGTGTAAACATCCTTCTTATTTTCCACGTCAAATCCTGTCAATTCTAATTCTAACATGTTTTGACTCCTTATTCTTCAACACCACTGCCACTATCTGGGTTTAGGGCCTTGTTCTTTTCTGCCTAGTTTAATGTTCTCCTTGTCTTTAGGCTTGTTCTCTTCCCATGTGATACCAAAGAGTATGCTTTCTTTAACATTGACCCAGTTATATGATACTCCTGCCCAAAAACGTTTGCTAGCTTCCCACTTCCTATACTTGGCACATACTCACCTTTTTATTGCTAATGCTAAGTCTGGCTGACACCTATCCTTCTCTTTTCTCCATCATTAACATGAAAATAACAACTACTACTCGAAGCACTGCCACTGAGAGCTTCAACTTTGCTTTAATATTCATTCATTTGCTCAGTTACTTGCTTATTCATTCTTATTGAGCACTGACTTAGGTGTTGGGAGGCAATGATGAAAAGACATGGTCCTAGTTTTCAGAGAACCTGCAGCCAGACCATAAATTCTGTTGCCTTGGTGGTCTAATCTAGCTCTTGTCCTTTCTTTCTTCTTTTTTTTTTCAGACTGTATTGAAGTATAATTTACATATCATGCCATTACTCCATTTTAAGTGTACAATTAAATGATTATTAGTAAATTTACCAAGTTGTACATCTATTCACACAAATCAGTTTTACAACATTTCCTTCCCCCTATTGAGACCCCTAATTCCCATCCCCAACTACATTTCAAGCATGCCCCTCCCCTCTACAATGCTCACCACATCCCTCAGATGTGGGTCTACCCCTCCAACCCCTGAATCCCTGGTGAACACCACCACCATTTGACCACCATAGTGTTAATCAGTTAGTACTAATTTCATGGCGAGTACATGTGGAGCCCATTGTTCCCGTCTTGTGTCACCTCACTTTGAATAATGGGCTCAAGCTCAATCCAAGATAATACAAGCAGTGCTAGCTCACTGTCATTTCTTAAAATTGAGTAATATTCCATTGTAAACATATGCCAAATTTTAATAATCCACTCATGAATTGGTGGGCACTTGGGTTGTTTCCATGATCTAGCAATAGTGAATTGTGCTGCTATAAACATTCGGGTGCAGATGTCTTTATAGTAGAATGTCTTATGCTCTTTTGGGTAGATGCCTAATATTGCTATTGCTAGATTGAATGGTATTTCTATTTTTAGCTCTTTGAGGGGTCTCCAAATTCTTTTCCACAGAGGTTGCACTAATTTGCAGTCCCACCAGCAGTGTAAGAGTGTTCCAGTCTCTCCACAACCTCGCCAGCATTTGTTTGTACTCTTGTTCTTTCTTGATGGCATTCTTTCCACAATGATTTCCATGCCTCTTAGGGAGGGGATCTTTACATATCTTTCTTCCCCAAAGTTTTCATTCCTTGAAACAATTTTTTAAAATATAGCACTTTCCTATCTTACTTGTCATCTGTTCTATGATATGTAACTCTTGACTAGTCATTTAATTGGAAATGGAGCTCAGAATTCTGTCCCAACTCTAAATTTTGTAGTAATATCTGTGTTGGTGAATATCTTCAGAGGGGGAAAATGGCCTAGAAGCAGAGGTGAAAAGTTGACTTTGATACGATACACAGGAGGGTTGAGTGAGTCTCAAACTCAATGAGACTCCATTGGAGAATGTTGGAGTTAATTTTATTATTCTTCATACATGGCCAAACTGGAGAAGGTTTAGCTCCATGGAGCTCTGCAGCTTTCTTCTAAGGCTTGCACAGGCTCCTGTTTCCTGCTTTAATGAAGGTAATGTTAATATTAATGAAAGTAATTCAATTTTTCTGTGCCCTGGATCCCATTAAAAGTATGTTTGGTAGCAATAATATTTTGTTTGAAATGTAGGAAGAAGTACATTTTTTTAAAAGTACTTTTTGATTTCTAGATGTTTTGTGGCCAGTATTTTGGTTTCTTGCCAAGTGGAAGATTTAGACTCTCTTCTTTGTGGAGAGTCTAAATCAAGGGCTGGGAAACTATGTCCTGCAGGTCGAATTTGGTCTATCCCATTTCTGCGAATAAAGTTTTATTACAACACTTCCATGTTCATTTGTTTATGTACTGTCTTTGATTACTTTTGCACTACAATGACAATTTGAGTAGTTGCAACAGTATAGCCTGAGAAGCCCGAACTATTTACAATGAAGTCCTTTATCATCAAGTTTGCCATCCTCTGGCCTAGATCATCACTCAGAATTTGCAGGTGAGGGAACAAGTATGCTGGATGTTCAGTGTGTTGCTCAAGGTCTTGGAGTAAATCTATGACCCCATCAAGAACCCAGTGGACATACTGGCCTTGTCCCATTTTTAGCCCATTCTATGGATTATGTTCTCTTAATTTATGGGCACTGACTCCTCCCTACATGCACTGTTTTTGATGTCATTCAGATTTCTTCCATAGGATGAGGGCACATCCTTGCTTTCATTATGCTTATATCAGATATACAAATGTATCATTTAAGTTCTATATACCTGTTGAATTGTGTGAGGACCTGTAAATCCCAAAATGATAGTGGCCACCACCTTTTAAGTGGTAGCAGACATCATGCTAGGCAGGTAACAGACATCTATAATTCTCATCACCATTTTGCAATGAAGATGTTATTATTCATATTTTATAGATCACGAAATGGAGACTGAGAGGGTAATTAATGTGCCTAAAGTCATACAGATAGTAGGTAGTAAAGAACAAATGGGAATCCAGGTCTATTTCACTTTTAAGGTCATGTTCTTTCCACCATAACACCCTGCTTCTTCATGATAGCACATTATATATGTATTCCACTTTGGGGTTCCCTCAGACAACCATGCCCATGTATGTTATCTCATTTGATTGACTTTGATCCTTACAACAATCTACTATAATATAAGCTTCAAGAGGGCAGTGGCTTTGTCTGACTTACTCCCTGCAATGATCTTAGGAAGTGGCACAGGATTTGACACATAGTAAGTGCTGAGTAATATTTTCTTGAATCAGCAGGTCATATTTCCATCCCTCTCTACCCTTTCTCAGAAGCCGATAACTCATGACTTTTCCTTAGACCTTCCTCTATCACTTGAACACTTTTTACAACATGTAACACCTTCGTGATAATTAAGGAGGCCATGTTTACTTATTTGCTGCAGACAGTTCCAGTTTGCTCCTATTGTTTTGGTACAACTGTTAGTAAGTCCCTCTGTCACTCTCAAAAGTGTCCTGATTTGGTTGATGAATCATTGCTGGGCACAAAAGCATTGAATTTGGAGGTCTGGTGGAGAGATGGTAGTAAGTACAGACTCTAGAGCCAGACCACTGGGTTTGAATCCCAGCTCAACCATATACTTGCTGTGCAAGTTGGTCAAGAAACTTAACCTTTCTGTTCCTTTGTTTCCTCTTGCCACTAAGACCTACTTCACAGGATTGCTTGTGAGGATTAAATGAAATAATCGTGCAAAGTGCTCATGACAATTCCTGGGTCATCATAAGGACTCTTAGTGATTGCTGTTAGGAGTACTCCATCCTAACATGTTATAAGTTATAATAACCCCTTTAACAAGTTATAATAAGTTCGAGGGCCTTTTATTGGAAATATTTATCCTTTAGCACTCAATAGAAGTCAAACTAAGTGTGTAAACTGTCCTTTCAAGAGGCTGACCCATTGCAATACAAGCAGGTCATTAGTAATTGTTAGATTATTAGATCAAAATACCTTTGTACCAAGTGAATAATTTACTCTGAGTTCTAGCAGTCATTCTGGATTTGTCAGCCTGTGGTTTACTGAGTCTTACAGAACAAAACTCATCTTGCCAGATTCTCCTTACATTTCAAGGGATTTGGGTTGGGGGTTTGCCACGAAAAGTCTGTCACTAAAACTGGTTAACATTCCCTATGTACATTCCTTATTGGGACTAACCCCGTGGCAGAAAGAATTTCCCTTCTACATTTTCCCCTCTTTCTAACATTTGCTTTTAAAGCGATAGCATTTGAACAATACTGAATTCAGTTAAACCAGACATGAAGTGTCTCTGGTTTAAAAGGCACCAGAAATGAACAACAACCAATTTTAACTTTTTTCTTCTTCCGTACAACATTGTTTATTAGACCAGCTGATGTACTCTACTCCAAAACATTCATATGGAAAAAAAAATTGAAGAATTGTGATTAAAATTGATTTTTTCCCTTTGGGAAGTTAGAATCAAAAATGGTTACCTGCTCATTTATGAAACAGATTTATTCTGTTGACATGGAGGCTTGTTTGAAATGTAATTGAATTTCTGTTACCTAATGGAAAGTGACAGTTAACAGTATTTATTTTCCATTTGTGTCTCAGCAGATAACATAACACAATTTTGATTTGTAGTTAGCTTCGGAATCTGAGATTGTTCTATCTCTGTAATTGAAAAGATGGGAGTGTGATGGCCCCAGTACAATCCCTTTTTGTTTTTATACAACCAGTAAAGGTAGCTTTAATACAGTAAACAGCCTCTCTTCCATGCTGCTAATGGTTATATTCAGATGTGCTTGGTGCATCATGTCTTTCTGATTAGGCTCTAACACATCTTTCTATGTTGATAATCTCTCCATTTAGACTCACTTTTTTTTTTCCTCTGCAGCTAATTTCTGTAAATAACCTCATCTCTGTCTTCTGTCCCTCCCTTTTGTTCAAAAATGACTTCTATCTTGGAAATAAAGCGAATGTTGCCCATGAGGATTTAAGCTGTTTCTGTCTAGCTGACGTTTCTTGGTGCCTTGTCCAGGGGAGGTAGAAGTTGTATGAAAGGCTACTAGTATTCTGCACAGGAGCCAGGGTTTTTGTGTCAGGGAAGGGAGGCTTCTATTACTCAGTGCTACTCTTTTTGCGTATCTGAGTCCTGACCGAGAGGTCTCTCGCTCCCCTGTATGAGAATATAATGACATCTGAAGTAGACTGACCATGGGAAAGAATGTTCATTACGATGGTTTTCTTTTTCATTTAGAGAAGCTAGAATTAGATCTTGAGCCGATCTCCCCAGGCAGTAATTCATTTGTCTTCCTTTAACTTTATTCCTTAGACCCTTTGCTTTCCCAGAAACCCCTTTGGATGGATAATTCCTGACTGCCATTTGAGAAATACCCAGTGTGCGTGACAAATGGCACACATGGAGGCTTCATGGCCGTTAGACTTGATTATGGAATGCCCTGCCTGGCCCTTGACTCGCTAAGTGACCGTGGGAAGCTGGCTTCATCCACCTGCTGTAAACGAGGGCCTGGGTGGCCTTCCACAGGGCTTGGATGAAAGGTCTTCAAGGAAGCTACAGCATTTTGATTCAATAACACCAGCCCTCTGCCTCAGGGCCACTTCCATCAAACAGCCTGTCAAAGTGCCCTGGCTTAAGACAAGTAGCCACCATGGCCTGCAGGGCAGGGGCAAAAAAGAGGGAGGCCAGGTGCTGACCATTCATAACCACCGCCTGAGAGTGGGGAACAGACATTTCAGCACCTACTAATTTCAAAGTTGCCTATCCGTCTCTGTGGGCAGTGCAGCTCTCCTCTAGAAATACAGGTTTCCCGCAAGGACATTACTCAGGACATTTTTTTTTTTTTTTTGGCATGCGATGTTTTGTAAACAGTTATGCGGCCATGCAATCAAACCTTTTACACAACGTCAGATATCATAGCCATCAATTATTATTCTATCATCAAACCATTTCCTTGTTCATGCTGAAAAATGAATCAAGAAGGAAGATGGATTTTCGGAGGTGGCTCGCATCTAGAGTGGCAAGGGACTCCTGAGAATGCAGCCTCTGCCCTAAGAGGAGCAACTTGGGGGAAGGGGAATGGAGGGAGCAGGAAGTGGCTGCTCCTAATGCAGGAACAACCTTGCTTCAAAATGAACGTTTAACTTCAGAAGCAGTGTGACCCCCCCCCCAACAGGGCTATTTTAGAAAATGGCTACTCCTTCAGTAAACATTTATGGGGCACCTGGCATGTGCCCAGCACTGTGCTAGGTGAAGGGGGCAGAGAATAAAAAGTCCTCAGACGGGATCTTTGCGTTTGAGGGAGTCACTGAATCTGAGAATCAAGAAACCGATCATTCTGCAATATACACAGGTATGGAAACATCACATTGTACCCCGTAAATACAGACAATTATTATTACTTGATCAAAAATAAAACAAAACTTAAAAAAATAAGAATACCTTTAAAAAGTCTTCAAACGTAAAAAAACCCCACATACATACACTTTTTTTTGGCAATAGGTGCTGGGGTGCATTTTAAACATTTAGTTAAATGCTGACCCTAAAAGAATATTCCTTGATGGCCTTAGCAGCTGACTATAATCGCTCTCAACTGATCTGGGTATTCACTAAGTAGACCCCAGGCTATTTAACAACTTGATGACTCAGTTTCTCTGTCAATAAAATTATGTCAGTAATTTCACCTACCCCATAGGGCTATTTGCAATTTGCTACAAATTTTAGGGATGAAAGGCTCTAAATCACTACTGGTGTTATTATTTACTTAACAGCTAGAGTTCAATTCTCATCAACATGAACCTCATTAACCCTGGACTTGGATGGTTTTGCCAGATAAAATCCTTCCAAATCATGGGGTCTGAAAGATCCTGTGCTTCTTTTTAAAGTGCGGTTGAAAAAAAATCTGCTTGTATTAAGGTAAAATCTGAAACTGTATTCATTTATTCACTGTTATAGGCTCATAAATTATTATTTTGACTTTTAATATGGTATCCTTTATACATGCTGAATTTGGTAGCAAATACATTTTGGCTTAAACAAATTAGGGATTGGTTTTTTTTCTCTTTATGAATAAAGACCAGAAATAGGTTCTTCAATATTTGTGTGGTAGCTTCAAAAATCTATTAGAGACGCAGGCGTTTTCTGTCTTTCTGCTCTTCCATCTGTAGAATATGGGCTTTCATCTTCAAGATAAAAGATAGTTGCTGATCCCCAGCCATTATTTCCATATTTCAAACAGGAAGAGGAAGGGCAAGAGGCAAAAAGGGGGTGAGTTTCAGTCTTTTGTCATCTTTTAAGGAGTTTGTTGGACACCCCAGTCAATGACTTCTGCTTGCATTTCCCTGTGCAGAAGTTACCTCTCCACATCTAGCTGCAAAGGAAGCTATGAAATGTTGACTCAGCTGGGTACACTGGTGCTCCAAATGAAATTGGGGCCTTATTATTAAGGAGAAGGGAGGATGAATATTAGGTAGGCAGGTTACCTAATAGATACTTGGTAGATGTTCTCTGTTACATATAAACTGATGGGTCAATTTTAATTACAAGTTTATTGCAGATACTGGCTTATTGCCAGATGCCAAAGGTAAATAAGTTTATCTCAGTGGAATTGATATCATCCATTTATAGTTACATATGTGGGTATCTATGCATACTTATTTTTACACAGCCATGTATTGTGATATATGCTTATGCAATGTTCCATCACCCAGGCACAGGTATATGCCAGTATGCCTATATCGTGTAAGTTTTTAACTTGAGCAAAGGGTGCTATAGTACAGGGCAATACCATTGCTTAAAGGAAGAAAGAAACATAAAAGCAGTAGTAAGGTGATTTTGCCTTATTTCTACATAATGAGGTCTTATATATCAAAATGTGGCAAATCAAGCAATGGTGTAAAAATATGAGGAAGACGCAAATAACGAATGCAAACTGTTTCTGCAAAGGAAGCTGAGAGTAGACAAGGAAGGCAGGGATGCCAGAGTTTTTACATTTATCTCAGGCTGCTCGCACCTAATCAGGCCTGACCTTTAGAAGGCCCCAAGGCGTGGGACCCTCATCAGACTGGAAATGATGAATTAAGTGAAAGCTTGAATTGCAAATATGGAAATGTTTAATTTGCACATCACAAACATGGACCCGCATGATTTTTAACGCAGGCTATAATCTTGACATACACGGTTCTTATAGATGAGGTTGACTAATACACAATTAAAATAAAAAGATTTTATATTTCTGAAGATGGTGCTCTGTAGCCTGGACCTTGGCTCTAGTGACATTATTCATACCTTAATGTAAGATGGGCCTTTCCTGAAGGAGCCAAACAGCCTAGTGGCCTGTCTCCCTTCGTTGACCCAAAGACTGGAGTCATTTATGTATTAGGGTTGGGATGAATTAGTCTTCAGTTTGTCATGCTCTGTGCCAGAGATTTGACTGGATACCAATCCATGTCCATATGATCATTTAAATAAGTCATATTTTGACTTACCTGGAGAAGGAAGACTAAACTGGAGCTCATAATTTTCAGACTCCAAATAGCAAGGTAGTTCTTCAACCCCAGTAGAGCTAAGCAAGGTGGTTAACCATTTCAGAAGCCTCAGAAGAGGCTTTATTTAGTAAATTACTGCTCTGGGGCATTCTGCAACCTTTGAAAGTCCATATACTGACTTCTGTATGTCCCTATGTCACAATGGCTTAGGCAATAATGCTTATGCACAAGAAATAGACGTCTAACATGGTGATGTCAATGTATTTTTTATTGAACTGGAAATTATGGCTTTAGTGAATAATTTTTAATAGCAACAGTCCCATTCATCAACTAGGTTCTGTGGTCGGCCGTGGCGATCCATGCTGACAAATGAGGAAATCAGTGACTGAATTTAAATTCAGGTCCTTAGAGAAGTCGTATAATAAAGAGCATAAAATTTTCACCGCAGCTGTTCTTTGTGTTCAATCTGTGTATTTGGCTGTGACTTTTGGCAGTGTTTGTGCACTGGTTTGGTATAAAGTATTTTATCCCCTTCTTGGTAATGAGACCTATGGATTTAGTTGACTCAATGCTGCACTTGTTGTTACCACTCAGCCCACTGGTGGCCGATTAGCTGTGATGTTACTGCAGCAAGAGGAGTTGTTTAGGTTCTTATCATTAAACATTTAGCAAGCACATTTATTAAACACATATGTAGTATAAATGCTGTTTCACAGAAGGGAGGCATAGGTGCTTCTAGATGTTTACATTTTGAGGAGTAAATTTGTACGACAGATACCAGTAAAACCCAAGAACTTTATAGAAACTGTGCCTCTTGGACATCTGTTTCTAGGTTTTGCTTTTGATGTGGAATCGAACATACAAAAAGCTATTTTTTTTTAACCAGGTGGTGCACAAATGTAGTCCCAGCTACTTAGGAGGCTGAGATGGGAGGATTGCTTGAGCCCAGGGTTTCGAGTGCAGCTGGTGTAACTTCATCTCTAAATAAATAAATTAGTAAATAAAAGTCATGTTTTATTGGGACTATACATTTTATACTACTTTTTAAGCTCAGATGGTGCCTTTTTCTATGAGTGTTCGATTCCTAAGCCAGAATCTGGTACATGTAGATGCTTAGTATGTGTCAGTTGTAATGAACTAAACTGTTACAGAGTTAAAATACCATAGCCAGGGAAGGGTAGATTATGCTGCAGTAACAAACAGCCCCCAAATCATGGTGGGCGATGGCAATCACATGTATCCATGATAAGAATGATGGGCAACATTTACACAGTTACAACAGAGTAGGCACTATTCTAATGAGTTTACATGGATCAACACTTTTAATCCCATAGCAACTAAATGAGATGTTTGCTGTCATCATTCCCATTTTACAGATGAGGAAGCAGAGGTACAGAGTGGCTAAATAACTCACCTAAGGTTACCACAGTTTATAAGACTCGGAACCAAGATTAGAACCCTGGAAGTCTGGTTTCAGAGTCTGAGCCTATCACTACTACATAATAGTTTTGTAACCACATCCTGTTTTTTTCTGCCTGGGCATCTATCTTCCTTTTCATTCTTTCTTTTTTTCTTGTTTTTCTTTTTCTTTCCCTTTCTCTTAATTTTTGGTAATATCTCTTGAGTTTTGCTTCTCCCCCTAACCCACTATGTGATTAAGACTAGGCCAATTAGAGTTTCTCTCACAGAAACTTGAGTACTGACTTTAACTGGAGCTAAAATGTGCCAACATGGAGATGGCTGGAGAGGAGGTCTATAAGTTCCTGCCATCTTGGTCTCCTTATCTACTCTGGTCCCTGTTCTTTCTGGAGACTGACTCTCAAGTATTTCCTTTGGTTCTGTGAGTTACTACATGTTCTCTCATCTTCTTTGTAAAAAATTATTTGGGGGTACATTAGCCAAAGGTAATTTCTGTTGCTTGCAACCAAAGAACCCTGATTGACCCAGAGCATAGCTTATAGGACAGTGGTTACGTATTAGTAACCATTTTTATCTTCACCTCTGGGCACGGACCAGTAGAGGCCTTGGACACAAGCTAAATAGGCTGTCGTAGCTACTTTTTCCTTGTGTACAAGTGGGATTCTTATTAAATGGTGGTGGAATTTAATAAAAATGTGAGGGATCTCATTTCTTCTACTTCCCTCAAAGCTCATGATGAGCTCTCGGTGCTAGTTATTTTCTGATTTCTGGGATGGAAATGAACAACTGAGGCTGACTTTTCTTGACCTTATGGTAAAAAAATCTTTTTTGCATTGATCCTTTTCTTCTAGATAGAAAGTTTATGTGTGGATGAACGTAATTTGTTTATTGGCCTTTATGGAATGTTATACATTCCCTTGATGGCTCATGAAGGTAAATAATGTTTGTGTTTTGAGGTTAGCTGAAGGCTGTGAGAAGTTTGTGGGCATAAAAACGTTGCTTTTTAAAGTACTTTTCTGAGAAAAATATATGTAGAAGCATCTACAGCCTAGGGGTTCAAAGGGTGGGCTTTGTGGGAGAGGGACCCTAGGGATGTGGTGTGATTCACCTAGCGCTACTACCTGGTGACTCTAGGAAAGCTATTCAGCCTCTGCCTCAGTTCCTCATTTGTGCTATCCAGGTTGTAATGCCTGCCTTGTGCCTGGTATATAATAGATGTTTATGAAATGATATTCATTATTAGTAACATTGATTTGATGCCCAGAACATTCTCCTAATGTGCTAGTTTCAAGTGAGAAGTCACCTTGACACTTCTTTATTGTCTTTTATTTATTGTGCTTCAATACATTTGTCTTATCTTCTTAACAACACTCGAGTCCTTTGTGTTTTGTCTTCTTCCCCATCATTCCCTCAATCAATCCCCAATCTCTAACGCAGTCTTCTGAATATTACACATTTGCAATTGGAAAAAAATAATGTATTGATCTGAATGGTGAGGTAGGAGGAGCTACACATTTGGCTGTAAGACAGACCTTCATATGCAGTCTGGCACCTCCGTTTACCAGCTGCTTGACCCTGGGCGGTTTTCTGCAACTCGCCAAGTGATAAATAATACCAGCTTTGCAGAGATGTGCGGATTCAATGAGCTAGAGTTATAAAGGCCTAGCACAGAGGCCGGGCACAAAAATCAAGCTGTTCTTAATGACAGTGTCATTTTTTGTGCGAAATGTGAAGGGGATTGCCGCTTTAAAGGATGTACCATAGCGACCCACCGCTCAAGAATGTCTAAGTGGTAAAATTCACAAACACGATGGCCACCAACCATGTTGGAGGGAAGGTTATGTCCTGAATCTGTGAATAATTCAAGCAAATCCTCGGCTAACTTAATTGATACAGGTAAAGAGGCTAGCTCTTCAGTGAGTTTGCCAAAAGGATTTAACTCCTTGTCTCTTCAGGATCAACCTAAATTCTCCAGGGATAGGGTTGCAAGATAAAATATTGGACACTCAGTTAATTTAAATTTCAGATAAACACTGAATAATTTTTAGTGTGAGTATATCCCATGCAACATTTGGAACATACTTATACTAAAAATTTATTTGTTGTTTATTTGGCATTATAATTCCACTGGGTATCCTATATATATGTATATATGTGTATGAGTATAGGGGTGTGTGTGTGTGTGTGTATTTTCTCCCCTAAACCTGGCAACCGTATTTGAGAGCCACATAGCAACTACCCTGTTAATCTTGCTGATATAAAGTCAAGAACATGCCTTTCAGGATAAAGTTGGTTTTTTCGCCCAATGTCTGATGCCCGGGATTCCAATCCAATGCTCTCTCTGATGCTTTTCCCACAAAATCAAATAGCATCCTGTTTTACCTTAATTTTGTGTTCGTCTATTTTAATCCCTGTCATCAGATGAACAGCATTAACTCATCCTATTTATATATAATCTATTTATAAGCCCTGAAAAAGAGAGGGTATATTTGGCAGGAAAAACGACTTCTATTTAGCAACTGGCAAACGTCAAGAGAGGTTTTGGCTTCAAATAAACATCTCTCAAAGTTGTGATGGAGGGAAGGAGATTATTACCATCCTCTTCCTTTCTGGGTAAACTTGAAAAATGAAAACAAACACACAAAAACATCTTGTGATCAAAAATGGAGAGATGTGGCTTTGAATCTTTCCAGCACATTCTTTGAGGCTGCCTCTAGCCCCGGCTCTCAAGGCACTAACTAAACAGCTTTGCATTAATTGGAGAGGCAGCTGGGTTGAAGGCGGGCGATTGATGCCTGTGATTGACCACGGCATGGTCAGTCGCCCGTGAAGCTCAGTCCTCAGAAGCCTTCCCACGGGCTCGCTGGTGCCAGGGAGGATTGGGGAGGGCCAGGAAGGGCGAGGGGCTTGGGCTGTGCTGTGGCACTGCACTGGCTCCATAGCTAGAGCTGCTAACCCTCAAAAAGCCGGGTAGGTGCCATCCAGAGTTAGAGACATGATTAGTCTGGAAGAACTGGGGAATCGTTCTTGCCTTGTCATTACATCTTTGGGGGATCATGAAATAAAAAGGGAACCTTTGCCTGGTTTCTCATCTTTCAAAAGAAAGAGAGATTTAAATTTGACCCTGCGGTGATTTGGCGTCCATGGATGAAAAGAGTCACATGAATGCTGATTTCGGTTAGGAATCGCCAAAGGCCAATGATTCTTAACCTACAGAAAGCTCGATTTTATTTTGGGGTGGGAAGAGGCTGTTTAGACCTCACTAGGCTTTCTTGGTAACTTGGCTGATTTAAGCACATTCTCAATTATTCTTTAATTTGTGACCTAACTGTGCTTCTGAATTGCCTCCTATTTATTTTAGAAAAGGGAGAATTTGTAGATAAGCAATATTTATTCCCAGAGAGAGACTTTAGAAATGAAAGCTCATAAAAATTAAGCCTTCCACGAGGGAACTGTAAGATACATTTTAGGGACATAACCTGTGCATTAATGGGCATTAAACCGATTCAAGTCATATTTTCTGAGCATCAACTATATACCAGGAAAGGCACTGTAGCTATTAAAATAATAATAATAATAACTGCCCCTTACATAGGTTTTCTATGTGCCAAATCGATTTCAAAAGTTTTATGTAAATTAACTCGATGCATTTATATATTTATCCATCTCTTCATTCATACCATAAATTTAGCCTCAGCTTTGGCCCAGGTCTAAGAAAATGCAGTGGGGAAGAGGTGAAGAAAATACAATCTCTATATTCAAAGACCTGGATTTAAGTTCAAAAGAGAAGGCGTTTGTGCCTGAAACAATCAGAAAACAATTTAGGGTGACTTGTAACAACAGAATTCGGAGCAAGGGGAAGGTGCTTGGGGAAGGAGATCATTCTAGAAAGCCTTGAGTAAAGCTGTAATCCCTGTTAGGCCTTGAAGAGAGGCCGGGCTTTGAAGTGATAACAAGGATGGAGGAGCTCGGGTGCTGGGGGTGGCAGGCAAGAGCACACCTGGGAAAGGAAGCCAGGCGGCGGGAGGGGACGTTTCTGACGCTTCTCTGGGAAAGGGCACGTCGGAGATGGTCTTGGCTACGCGCTTGTTTGCAATCGACATTTTCCGCAGAACAGCGGACTGCAGTCCTGCCTTCTTATCTCTGATGGCCCTCTTTTCTCTAAAGCGACCAGAATCGACATAATCAGGCCATTCCAAGCAACTCACAACGGTCCCCTCTTGCAGTGCAGGAAGGGCTTGGTGAGTGGCTGTGTTGTCCCGGGAGATTCTTGTGTGTTTTCCGAGGGGTGAGGACAGGGGCCAACTCCTGAGGACGACACCCGCAGAGGAGGCAAGTGTTAAAGAAGCCCGGGCACGGCTGCATTTGCCTCGTCATCCCAGCCTGTGTCCTCCTTTCTGTCTGTCTCTCCACCTCCTTCTTCACTCGCTTCTTCCCTTCTCCCAGGAAGCCAGGCCCCCATCGCTGGTTTCTGTGCTCGCTGCTGCCCGACATCCAAAGTGGTAACCCTTTTCTCTTCCGTGTTCACAGGAGTCCTACTTATTTTCTTCCAGCTGCTCTAGCCGTTCTCTTCTCAAATTCACTTATGTCTTCATTTCTCACGTTCTCCAATGAATTCTCCTCTAACGCTTCCACTCTTCACTGACTTCGCACCAGATGTTTCTCTCTGACTTACTGCTTTCTTCCTGCTCCTTTTCTCTTTTAATTAATTAATTTATTCTTCATTTCGCTGGCCTTCACCCTGGGCGCTCGGGCCCCTGAGTTCAGCTTCAGTATTCAGGCTGGTCAAGAGCATGGGCTTTGGGCTCAGCTGGATTTGGGATAGAAGCCAGTTCCACTCCTTCAGTAGCTGTGTGCTTGGGGAAGGTATTGAGCTTTCTGAGCCTCAGTGTTCTCATACGTGAGGGTAAAACCACCTATCTCTTAGGGGTTTTCTGAAGGTTAAATACAATAAATACCACAGGGTATGTGTGTGGTATTCTGAGTCTCACTCGGCAGAGAGCAAGAGCTCAGTGAATGGCAGCTATTCATTGGTCAGCGCCATCCAAGTTCAAGTTCAAGGAGGACTTTTTAACCTTTGTATCTTGCATGTATTTACATAGAATGTCTGCGCACGACCTCTTATTTACTACAAAACCCCAAATGGGAGAAATTTGGTTCTTTGGTGGGAGGAAGCTAATTTATTGCATCATTAAGAGATACTGAGAGAAAGAGAAAATTTTAAATAGGCTGTTTGGTCAGGCTCAGGGATTTGTATTTGTTATAAAAAGAAAAGGTAACCTGCTTCTTAAACAAAAATGTGATAATAGGGGATACTGGGCATCTATTTCTAGATCACTCATTCGGCAATTGGATGGCATACTTTAGGGAGACTGGAGACCGGGAAGCCACTTAAGGGCCACAGTGACGATTGGAGAGGAAGAAAGTGCCAGGTTAAGGTGACAGCAGTGCTAACAAGAGAGGAGGGGTGACTGGGGTACATGAGACAGTGGGGTGCTGTGGAGGGCAGGAGAGAGTAGAACTTGAACCAAGATTTTGTCTGCATTTACCAAGGAAATGGCTGTTTCAAATTAATAAAAGTGAGGACTTTGCAAAAAGGAATCTGTGGGAAAAGAGACACTGAATTAAATTTTAGGCAGACTGTGACTCTAATGTCACATCAAATGGATTTCAAAATCGAAACCAAATGGAGTCAGAAGTAAGAGGCTGTGTTTGGGAATCACCAGCATTGCATTGAGTCATTAATGGAAATGTTTTCCATTTCATCACTTTGCCATGTAGTTATTAAGTGCTTACTCTGTGCCAGGCATGATTCTATGAGCGAGATATAGGAGTGAATAAACCAAGGCCCTTGCCCTCTTGGAGCTTATGTTCGAGACCGAGTGGGCACTCGAGCAAGTCATGGTCATAAGTCACACTGACTTTGGGATGGCACCATGCTCGGCATTTTACTTGGACTCTTTATGTTGTTTACTCCTTACATGAGCTAGATATTACAATCTCTGTTTATAGATGAGGAAATGGAAGCTCAGAGAGGCAAATGCAGGAGGAAAAGCAGAAGGCTTGAGAGTGAGCTTGCAGATACTCACCAATGGAGGGCAAAATGGGAGTAGGAAGAATGGAAAAGAGCGTCAGACAAGTGGGAGAGAAGTCAGAAGCAGCGGCAGTGTGAGCATTGTCAAGTGCCCCAGGAAGGTTAGCAGAATAAGAAATGAGAAAAGGTGTCAGGATGTGGCCAGAGAGACACTGCTGATGGTGTTTCAGTGGTCAGTCTCCCCAAGGAGAGCAAGTGGATGCTGGATTTAAGATTTCTCCCTAGATTGAGGAATGTCTAGTGGGAAAATGGACAGAGACCGTTCCTCCCAGGGGTTAGAGAGAGAAAAAAGTGAAATAAAATAACAGTCAACAAACATGACTACATGAAGGGATTTTCTATGTGGAGAAAACTCCTGCAGGGGGAAGTGCTGAGGGGAGAATGAGATATTGGCAAGGTAGAGAAAAAGAAAGGTCCCAGGCGGCTGGAGGAGGCGGGACTGAGAGCCAGGTGGAGGGACCAGCCTTGGGAGGCAGGACTCAGCTCTCCTCTGCGTGCAGGGAAGGGGGAGAGGGAGACAGAAGGCATGGATTTGCCAAAATGGAGCAACGTCACAGACTCTCGCTTCGGACGACTAATATTTTCTCCGAGCAGTAAGATCTCATGTTCACAGGTACAAGTCTCGGTCAGCAGAAAGGATTGGTGACAAATAAGAGGGAGGAATATTTGTAGTAGTCTCTCTGAGGAATCCATCACATGGAACTTACTCTTCCCTTGGTTGTGTTGTGGATGTCTACTGCTGTTTAGTTATTTATTTCAGATTTTTAAAAAATAGCCGTTCGTCTTATCCTGTTGGAGCATGTCTTGTTCTTATAGAAAAATGCTGGTGATATTAAAAGGAAATTTGTGTTTTCACTTTCGTTAGTCTCCACATCCTCTTCCTGTCAACTTTATTAGTGTGAAATGCCATTAATCATTACAATGTCATAAAACACATTTTACAATAATGTCATTTCCCCCCAAGGTTTATTTCTACCATTCGAAGAGATATTTGTGTTGGAAATAGTTTTCCTTTTGAGCCTTTCATCTTGAACTCCACAGTTATTCCTGGGACTGCTGCCCCTTAGTTGATAATTGGTTTCGGATGCCTGTTACAGACGTTGTAATCTCCTGAGGGAGCTCTGTACAGGGATGAGTTAGACCCATAAAAAGACCCTTAGTTTTTGAACAAAAATCACCATATGGCCTTTCCCTAGGACCATGTGTTCCAAGCCTGGAAGGTTGAGAAACCCAGCTAGGGTCATAATAAGTTTGAAAGGAGCCCCTGCGAGACGAAGGGGTGGTCAGCTGCTCAAGGAGCTGAAAACAGAAACCAGGGTTGCTGGTTAAGTGAATAGGCTGCTACGTTCAGGTTTGGGGCGTAACAGCAAGACCAGTCAGAGAAGTGGGGTGGGTTGAAAGTTTTAGGCATGAATGTAGATGCTGAGGAAGAATCTAAGAGTTGACAGGTCCCTAAGGAGTGTTTCCCTGCCAGAAAAGTTGCAGGGGAGGGGTGAGAGCAGACACGAATATGAGAGGAGGCTGCAGGGTCAGCCGGCTGTCCTTCTCTTCCGCTACATCATCAGTGCTTAAGGCATCTAAATGGTAGGTGACACTTCCCTGTTTCAACTCTATGCCCAGGCAGGTCAGGAGCAGTATTTTTTGGAGCATACAGTCTTCACTACAAGTTTAAAGAATTCCAATTGGTATGATATGCTCATTCCTTTTTTGAAGTGGTAGCATTTTACTTGCTGTCCTTTGTATTCTGACTTTTATGTCTTCTCTATCCAGTGAAAATACCCAGGATGGGGCAGTTGATGTCTTTCCTTTAGAAACTTTGTGTGTATATATGTGTGTGTGTGGGTGGGTGTGGGTGGGTGTGGTGTTAAGCATTTTATTGATCTGAAATGGGAGATATTGTTTCTGTACCAGGGTAACAGTGAGTTACTTATTGGTAAGCATGGTGCTTGCTTGACTTCTTTACTTAGCAATCTTGAAAGATAGAAAAAGTAACAGCTTAAATAGATGAAATAAGTGGCTTTGTCCCTTTGTATCAGTTAGGGTGCTCTTGGCATCAAATAACCAAAGGGTGAATATCAAGTGGCTTAAACATTAAATAAGTTGATTATTTTATAGAGCAAGATGAAGCATGCAGCCTCTAATAGGGCTCCTGATAATCCCTGCTTCTTGGCATTGATGCCCTGGAGTGTGGGTTGGATTTTGTGACTCATCGTAAACCAGTTGGTCTCTATTGGGAATGATTTGTACCCCCAGGACATTGGCAATGTCTAGAGACTTTTCTCTTTTTGTCACAACTGGGAGTGGTGGTGGTGGTAATACTGGCATCTATTGGGTAAAGGTCAGGGATGCTGCTAAACACCTTACAATGCCAGGACCACCCCATGACAAAGAATTATCCAACCTAAAATTAATGACAATGGTACCATGGTTGGGAGCTCCTGAGTTAAAAGAATAGAGTATGGCAGGAATAATAGGATGCTGCTTGTCATGTTATAAAGACAGTGTCTTCCACCTGGGGTGCTCTCTCTCACTCTCATCTTGGTGCTCTCTTGCTCTGGGGAGAGCAGGTTCTTGTTGCAGCCCTGTAGAGTGGCCTGCAAGAGATCTTCTGAGAAGCTTGGGAGTGGATCCCTCCCCATTTCAGCCTTGAGAGTTCTGTGACCCTCACAGGCGTCTTGCCTGCTGCCTTGTGGGAGACCCTGGAGTTGGGATCCCTCACTCATGCCACTCTCAGATTCCTGGGCCATGAAAGCTGTGAGATAATGTTTGTTATTTGAAGCTGCTAAGTTTGGGGAGTGATTTGTTATGCAGCAATAGATAACTAATACATGAGGTGTCTGGAGGCATGGTGGTGCCAGAACGGGTCAGAGATTCAACAATGTCAACCAGGCCTTCTCTCAGCTGTCTTCTGTGCACTGGTTGGTCCTTGTATTTTCCTCTTTTCATCATAGGATGCCTGCTCTAGGCATCATGCACTCAACTCCAAAAGCAGAAAGGAGTCTTTCTTCTTGGGCATCTTTTTACTAAGGATGAAAACGTCTCAGGACTCACCTACAGGCCTTTCCCCTCAGATCCTTGTCATGATGAAGACATATACCAATGTCCTATTTGTAAAGCTAGCATGGAAAGGAAATATAAGGTATTTTCAGCCTCCATCATGGGTCTCAATTAACAAGAGAGAAGAGCAAGACTGAGGGAGAGGCAACCCATACCTTTCCCTCCGTGAGTAGAAGCTGCTTTGGGCAACTTTCCCTTGGTGGCAATAGCCATATCTTGACTCTAAGAATCTATTTAAGTGTCTGGGCACCAACTGCTTAGACAATTGTATGTATCATTCACCTTGTAGCAGTTATTTTCCCACTGAGACATGCTTGCATGCAGGGAATTGGTAAAGAAGGGAGAGAAAGCAGGGATTGGTTCAGGCATTTTGCTCTCGGCTGCTGGGTGAACCTCAGGGAATTGCTGCTGTAATAGGGAGCACTGTTGCCTCTAAAAGTTTGGGCAGAGTAGTTGAGGAGGGATGAACTGTGGTTTGATAGTTTTGCTATTCCTTAAGCTTCGGTGCCACCTCTGCTGCTTCCGACTGTGACCACAGCCTTCTAGAAGAGAAATTATGGAGAGAAACAAAATCACGTATTTTATCCTCATGACTGCATTGGAAGTGGTGGGGAAATGAAGAATACATATGAGGGAGAAAAGTTTGTAAACCCAATGACCTGCAAAGGAATGGCTGAGCACACATTCTGGTTAAGAAATAGACCCAGGGCAGTATCTGCGTTGCAGTGAGCAGGCAGTTTAATTGAGAGAGGCAGAGGGTGCCGGGGTCAGATTGTGGGGTTTGGACGTAAACATGTTCAAATGTCAACTCTGTTGCTTATTAGCTGTGTGATCTTGGACAAATCATTCAGCCTCTCGGAGGCTCAATTTCGTAATCTGTAGTACGTGAAAACACTTGGCACAGTAAGCACCGTATTTCCTTCTTTCCCGTGAAAAGTCCAGTCAAGTCACTTCTGTTTGGTAGAATTTTCAAGTTTGTCTTTTTCTTTTTCCTTTCCTCACCCCCTTTTTCCATGTGCTTGTGTGTCTGACAGTGTGGAAGGGGGATCTGGAGAACACAGGCACTACCAGGGCCTGGAATTTAATTTCTTGCTTATCTCAGGCATATTTGCATTTTGAAAGAGGAGGACTAGATGGATTCAGGCTTAATGCAAAAGCATAAACCATGACTAGTAAGACAGTAGTGGGAACACATTGGTTTGGGAAGCTGTGGCCTTCTGTGGCATCTTAAATCTCCCTGTTTAGGCAACAGCCTCTTCATCCTCTGCCCAAGACTAACTTTATCAATGCAAAGTTCCCATTAGAAGGAAAGGTCTGCCTACATTCCCGGTTTATGCCCTCTATGCCTCAATGCATGATCTGTTAATTTCTTCTTTCCTTTCTAAGGGGTGAGTACTGTTCTGACACCTTCTGTGTCAGGGAAGAGACAGATTGGGAGGGTTCATTCATGCTGTAGAGGGTCAGAGGAGATGAGGCAGAGTTGTCCCCATGTCAGTAAAGCTTTGGGGAATCCCCTTCCCCCTGACGTTCGGCAGACACTGGGGAGCATACCCCTCCCCATTCCTGATGTGACTCGTCACTGCCCTTAAAAATATCCATTAATTAGATTTCACAAGGCTGAGGAACTCACTGAACCTAGGAAGAAATGAATGGAGTAGTTAAGAACTTGGGCTCTGCAGTTAGACTGCCTGGTTCAAATCCCCAAGCCTCCATCCACTCAATAGTCATGACTTTGAGCACGTCATTTAATTAACCTCCCAAAGCCTCAGTTTCCCCATCTGTTAAACTGGGTTATTGATAGTAATAATAATGTACAATGCTTATCTGAGCCCGTATGGTGGGCTAGATGTGTTCTAACACTTTATACACATTGACTGGTTTAATCCTTCCAGCAGTCTCAAGAGCCGACTGTCATTATCCCCACTCTGTGTGCACAGAGCTGGGGCAGGTGAAGTTAAATGACTTGCCCAAGGTCACACAGCCACTCAGTGGGTGAACCAGGATGGAATAGGCTCAGAGCCCCTGCTCCTAACCATGCCACTGCTCTGATTTCATAGGATTCCTTCCAGTACTTACTGAGATAATGCAGGGAAAATGATATAGTGGCCCCTTGGTGATGGTGATTATTATTTTCTGTAATATTTATTAGTCTACTTTCTAAAGGAAATCTGAAGTATGTTCTTAAATGTGGATTGATTTAAAGGGCTGTCTATTTATTGACGCTTGGAAGTTGCCACAAAAAATCTAAATGAAGATTTTTCCTTTCTTTTTTTCCCTCTTGCAAGTTCAAATGCTACCAGTTAGGAGAACTTTCATGTATCTGAAGCTGGGTAGGGTAGGTTGTGTGACCCCCGTTTTAAATATGAGACGGGGAGGCAGTGATGGATCGCGTGGCCAGTTAGTGATGCAGCAAGAAGTCTCATCCAGCTAACCTCCTGCCGGACCCCAGTGGTAGGTTGCCATGGACATGGTGGAAAAGTCACTAGTAGTGAACCTTAGTGGTTGAGAACAATCATGCCTGATGTTGGATCGTGATCTTTGTGGACCAAATACCACCACCGTGTCTTTGTCACTACATAACAAGCATCGCAAGAGCGTGGCTTGTGGTGGAGGCAGTCATACGTCTTTGCTTTACCATTGTTGCAAAGGAGAAGTGAAGGCCAGCCACTGAGTGGGTTTGTAGGGGCCACGGGAGGTAACAGCCGTATTATTGAAGCTGACCTTCTGCTTAAACCTGTAGCCATTTCATCAATCACCTGCCTTTGGGTCTCCTGAAGGTCAGTCAAATGATTCCGTTAATCGCCCACTCATTCTCAGGTTCTCGCTTCAGGAGTAATAAATTTTTAAAACTTTTTAAAAAATGAAAAGTTGGGTGACAGGTGTGTATGGAAGAAAAATAATCAGATGGAAGAACAATCGTTTAGAAGCAAGCAGTCGGAGCAAGTGCTGGAAAAAGGTAAAAGTTTTCCACGGCTGAGGAAGACCTCTCCGACTCGCAGGACTGTGTCTCCGTGAAAGAGAGGGTCCGCGTCCTCGATTTAGCTGGGGTGCGTCCGCTCGGCTCGGCTCGGCTCTGTGTTACTTGGCATTAGGTGTCCGATGCTGAGTAAGAAATGTCCAGAGCAGCACATGCGGACATTCATTACAGAATTAACCACACAGATAAGGTTCTCGTCAGTGACAAGCTCTGGTGGACAGACTCCCAGGAAATCAGAGAGCTGCCTGACCCATTTCTCACTTGTCTCCTAAAATATCAGCCTTTATTTTGTTATACAGCTTATTGGAGGAAAGAATAAAAACACATGCCGACCCATAAAAAGTATATCTACTTTATCGTAAACAAGTTCCTTTGCGTGCAAGAATAGATGCTGTTATTGGTACGATGGGGAAGTGGAGCCACTGAATGAAAGCACGGGGCAGGGAATTGCTCGGCCACGTGGTTTACATGCTGCAGTTGTTTCAAGATCAGGAAGACAGGGGCCTCTGTGTTGAGTGCTCATTCTGTACCACTAGCTGTGTGACCTTGGGCAAGTTGCTTAGCCACTCTGAGTCTCAGTTTCCTACTTTGCAGATAGGTATAGTCATATTTGGCCAATATGGTTGTTGCAGTGCTTATGTGACATCATTCCTTCATTCATTCACAAAATGTTTATTGATGCAATAAATATCCTACAATAGCACAGAGGTTAAAAGCATAGATTCTTGAAGCAGAATATCTGTGTTTGAATTCTTGTTTCAATGTTTACTTGGATAAGTTCCTGAAGCCTTTAAGTATCAGTTGCTGCATCTATAAGAAAAAATGTAGATAGAAAGAGTGTCAACTTTATAGCGTTGTTGTGAGGATTTGATGAGTTTCTGCATGTGAAGCACTTAGAGTAGTACCTGGCCCCTGGTTAGTGCTATGCAAGTGTTAGTCATTATTATGTGTGTGTTGAGGGGGAAATGGCAAACCAAAGGAAAAGCAAAAGGAAAACAAAACAAAACAAAAAAAAAACAGAGGCAAGATCTCTGTCCTCCATGGAACTTCTGGTTTATTGGGGGAAGATAAGACATGAAGTGCTATTGCACAGAGCCTAGTGTATAGTAAGCTTCGACAAATACTTACCACAGTGCTATGAACTATAGTGCTTACTGTAGTGCTATGGTTTGGATGTTTGTTCCTCTTAACTTCTTGTTGAAATCTGCCCCCCAGTGTTGGAGGTGAGGCCTACTGGAGATGTCTGGGTCACAGGGGAAGATCCCTCATGAAGGGATTAATGCTCTCCTTCAAGGGTGAGTTCTCACTCTACTGGTTGTTAAAAAGAGCCAGGCGCCTCTCCCCTCTCTCTGTCTCCTGCTTCCTCTCTTGCGTGTGATCTCTGCGCACGCTGACTCCTCTTCACCTTGTGCTGTGAGTGGAAGCAGCCTGAGGCCCTCACCAGAAGCAGACGCTGGCACCACGCTTCTTGTACAGCCTGCTGAACTGTGAGCCACGTAAACCTCTTTCCTTTATAAATTACTCAGCCTCAGGTGTTCCTTTATAACAACACAAAATGGACCAAGACAGGTAGCTATAAATTTCATTACTGTTACTGAATTTGCTCAGCTTGAGTCACTAGAAGCCGGAATCTGAAAGGCAGAGGTGACTGTAAGTCACGTGCAGTCAACAAGTCATGACTATACCTCCTTCCAGTTCCTCATCTTGCATGTGGGATGGATGTGTCCTTTGAGATAGGCAGGGAAATAAAGGTGGCCGCCTGACAGCCCACTCATGAAGTATATTTCCACCCATGAAGCAAAATAATGGGCTTCTCCAGCTTCAGTTGGTTGATACAATCATGCCTTTCCTGTACCCAAAAGAACACGGACTGCAATGTGCCAGAATATCCTGAGTGATTAACTCCATAAGGCTTCATCAAGAAGTTGCTGTTGGAAAACATGACCCAGAAGGCCGAAAGACCAGGAGCAACAGAAAGACCCGTCCAGCGTGGTCACGCACGCAGGGGAGACATGCCTGAAAAGTGGAGAATCAAATGAAATGAAGCCTGTTTTCTTATTAACTTTCATTGCACCATTGGACATTAAGTCCATTGAAAAAATTGACTCTAAAATTTCTAATTTTCATAGAAATGTGTGCTATACGAAATAATAAGGTTGTGTGTTGTCTTCCCAACACACAATGTTGTCTACTCATTAACTGGGAGACAAATAATAGAAAGTTTTTTCTTCCCTCCCCCCTCCCTCCCTCCTTCTCTGTCTCTTCCCCTCCCTCTCTCCCTCTCTCTCTGAGGGAAGAGAGTATCTAACACATAGGAGAGCAGAGACACACCTAAGCCGCCAGGATGCAGCTCTGAAGCAGGTCACAGCATAATTCTGAGAACAAAATCTGTGATCTCCTGCCCTTTCTGTTTCCTGGGAAGTTGGTTTCTTTATTTGGCATTTGTTTAGCATTTATTTACAAAGTTTAGGCAGCAGCTGTGACTTCGGCAGGTACACAGAGAGAAGAGCTAGCAGGCTGCCAAATTCCACGAGTACAAATCAAATGTAATGCCATGTTCCGTGAGTTCTCGGTATTATGTGAAATTAAACTTTGGACTGTCGAGTTGCTCTGTGACATGGGACACTTCCACTGATCTCTGCAAGCCAGTGGTCGGTATTAAAGATGAGATGTGTGTCTGGGTGGCATGCGTCAGGGCAGCCCTATTTGAAAGGGGGCGGGATGTATGGAGCATTGTTGAGGAGAAGAGCGGATGGGCTGGATATTGGCTTTCTGGTTGAATTGGGCTGGGCCTCTCTAATAATAGCTCTCAGAGGGAAAGGCCAATTTGCTCTCCTGCTGTTTTCTAGAATGCTTAAATTCCTTTTTCTCAGTGGCCCAGTTATGTACCTTAAGCATATGGGAACTCCAGCAACTATCTGCCCCAAATCACACATCCCAAGCACATTTCTAACAATGTGCCATTTTGATGGGGAGCAGAGACAAGAAGCGGGGAGGCAGAGCCTGCCCTGTGCCAGCCGGGAGCGTGACAGCCAGTCACCCTTGCAGGGGGACTGCAGAGGCAGCTTCAGTGCCTGAGGGTGCTGCGTGAGTCAGTGGAGCTCTGTCACCATCTGTGGCAGGAGTGCGGAGTGAGGAGACCATGTGTGAATCAACGCGGAGAGTCTGCCTGGTTCTGGCTGGTGAATTCTTTGTTTGTTTGATTTTACTTTTTTTGGTTTAGAGAGCTAGACACAACGATAACAAACGCTTGGCCTAACTCTACAGGATTCAAGATAGAAGGTTTTTTTTTCTCTCTTTCCCTGTTACTTCTTTCTTGATCATCTTGAACAACCCCTCACCACCACCATGTTCTCTTTCCCCAGCTCCAAACTTTCCTCCATGTGACCCAAGAATGGGGTGGAACGAGGACCACTCAGTAGGTTTATACTCTTTTTTTCTTAGCATGCTTAGTAACCACCAAATCTTGTGTAGCTCTTTGTCTAGTATTTGGTCAATTTCAAGGCCTCTTATTCATTGGCACCACATATTTATAGGGGGGACAAAAGTAAAATGAAGGTCATTCAAATCAAGTAAAATCAAGGTCATTCAAGCCACAGACCATCTGATTGTTCAAGTGTATGGAAAGAGAGTGGAATGTGTTTTTTTGCCATGTGGTCAGATCATGCAAGTATGGAGTTGGAAGGCCGAAAAGATTAGATGGGGAAAAGGGGTGGCAAATTTTGCTGGCCAGTTGAAGTGAGAATGCTAATGCCAACATTTTTCTCAGCTTTGTAAGCTTTTCTTCTTGTTCTAGGAACATTTCTATTTGTCATTTCTGCCGTGGGAAAATGTAACTGGAGCTCAGCTGCTTCAGGTCAAGGGCTGACTTTCTGGTGACTAGGAGTGACCGAGGGGAGGATGTCGATGATGAGGCTTTCTGTTTTAGAAGCAGGGGTTTAGAGGTGAGATTTGATTACTATGTGCAGGCACTCTTTTGGTAAGGGTGGAAGGAAAAAAAAATTAATTAAATGTTGTCCCTTCCTTCACAAAGTTCACAGTGCAGGGGGTTTTCAGTTTGTTAAGTCAAAATAGGAAGGCGGTGTGGAAATTCAGATACCTACCGCTGCTTAGAAGCTCTTAAAGCAAATGGGAGTTGCTGGTATGGAGGTCTTGGAGGCTTCAAGGGGTTGGACACACTTCCATGAACTTTTGCAAAACAATTATTTGCCTGCCCTTTTCTCCTGTGTGTAGCTTAAGTGTTGGTACCATAACCTTTTACGATGAGAGGTTGAGCCTGGACAAATTCCTGGTACCTAGGACAAAGCCTGACGCAAAGTTGGCGTTCGATAAATGTTAGCTGAATAAATGAATACATCTTATCAGCCATTACTTGGGCTTATAGGAAGAAAGTATAGATTTTTTTTGGTAGCTAATAATTTTCTTTTAAAAGTAGAGATGGACGGTTTGTACCACCTTGAGCTCCTAAGATATGCTTGGTACATTGTAATGTATCTAACTTAATTTCACAGCAGCTGTTGTGAAAAGGAGTTTGTTATCTTTCTTTTAGAGATGACTCAACTGAAGCTCAGAGAGGGTAAGTGACTTACTTATGACACATAGCTTTTGAGTGGCAGGAGCAGGCTTTCCCTCCTACCTGTGTGACCCCTAGACCCAGGCTCTATCCTCAACCCCCTGTCAGCTCATGTTCTTGTTCATAGCTGATTGGAAAATCAGTCTTTTAAACAAGGGAATAAATGAAATGAGGGAATTTTATTTCCTATCAGATTTCATCTCACGTAGAGAGATTTATGTCCCTGGATCGTATTTCATGGAACCTTTTTACGAGTAGCTAGATTTATAGGTAATAATCAATAGAGTGCTGAGCTGGGTTTCTGTTGCATATGTATACCTCCCACAAAGAGCAGGTAAAAATGGTCCAAAGAAGAGACAGTCTTCATAGTTCCCGAGCATCCTAACTGAGCTGACACTGTTGGAGGGATGGGAGGAGAGAGCCTGAATCTTTACCAGGAGGGATGCTCGGGAAGTAGCGGGGGGCCAGCTCTGTATTTGGAGAAGCCAACTTATCAGAGGAGGCTCATTTGTCAGAAGGCACGACTCTCACATCACAGCCTCTATGTGTATGTTTTTAAAAATGCATACCCACGAAGGAACCCCGCTTGGACCTGAGAACCTCCGGGAACACCTTAGGAACCTGAATGTGATTCCTTTTGATGTCAGACTGTCTAAGGAGAAGTAGATGGAGCTGAGATGCCTGACACTGATACTCATCATTTTGCTTAGGGGTCATATGTGATCACAGAGTCCATGTGTGTTTATGTGTGCGGGACTGCACTGACTCCTGCGTGTTTGACACCCTCCTTTTATGAGTCACTTTTCTGCCCTTTAGGGATTGCCTCACTTTATTTTTGCAGGGCTTCAGTATCTAACGAGACATCATCTGATAAGAGGACTTAAGCTATTTCTTCTCTTAGGTATATTTGAGTTTAATTTCAGTACCCTTGGAGACCAGAAAACCTTTAAGAGGCAAAGGAATGAATTGCTAATTATGGGATTCCAGGGTATTGAGACAGTAATGTTATAATAATTCTGGGAGCAGAGGGCTCTTCCCAGATGCCTTTCAAATATGAACACAGAGGCCACTGGTTCCTAAACTTTGAAGTGCATCAGACTACCTCTGAGCTTATTAAAAATACAGAAGCTCAAGAGCAGGGCTGGCAATTCAGACATGCAGGTTTGGAATAGGACTCAAGGACCTCAACGTCTGTGACCCTGTGATGTAGGCAGCTGCTGCTTCTGCTCTTTTGTGGGGAATGGGAGTCACCAGTGTGGGCGGGGTGTGCACATGTTTGTGGGGGTGTGGCCCTGGATGCACAAGTACTTCAGGACCTGCAGCTCTGAGTCTGTGGTTCTTTTTCTGGCCAGGTGACATTGGGCTGTTCTCTAAGCTATAAACACGGCTTCTATCTCAAGAGAAAGCAAGCAGTAGGCATGTTCCTCATTGACTGGAGAGATTCAGTGGACTGAAGGTGGCTGCTTCCCTTTCTTTGAGTCTTGGAAACTCTAGCATGAATGTCCTGTTGGGTCCCACTGAACTTTCATTAAGTCCCCGCTCTGCTTACTGGATGGCTGCAAGCGTCCGTGGATAGGATGTAATGATTGATCACTTCGTGGCGTTTTGGTATTTATGCTTTCTGTAGCTTTGCTTCTTCAAATGTCCTGTCTTCCTTCCCTCCTTCCCTTCCATCCTTTCCCCCTTCCCTCGTTTTACCTACAGGTAGAGAAATCCCTGAGACACTTAGTATTCCTAGAAGCAACTCTATAGTTCTCTCCGTCAGCCTATATGTATCATACATATGCGCGTTGCTTGCGCATTTGTATTGGCACCATGTGCTTATAAATGCTGCCATAAAGCTCCGCTCCTCCGTCCAGGATGAGAATGGAGTTGTTAAAGACAGTTGATGAGGTGGCATCTGTTGGCCAACAGTTTTACGCTGCAGTAGCTCTGAGCAGATAACATTAATAGGAATCACATTTTAAAGCTGTAAATTTGATGTAAAATACTAACTTTGACAATAATTGCGTTATAAAGCAAAAATCCTATTTATTAAAGGGCTCCCGCCTCTTCTTCATGTGAGGGGCTCTGAAATTCTTGCTCGTACCTGCCCCTAGCAATTATCGTGCCTTCTCTAAAATTCTGTTTTATTTTTCCATTTTCATAACAACTACATTATGATGTGACATATTTTTTTCCAGATATTTGGCTTGAATAAATAAATAGGATATTAAATTCAACTGGGGTATTAGATTATAAATTAGTTCTGTAATAGGCGTCATAATGTTATTTAGATTTTCAGTTTACATAGACCTTGTAGCAACTCCCCAGAGCTATGCTACAGAATTAGAAGTAGATAGAAGTTGATGTAAGAAAATTGGTTTTTGTAATATGCTGATGCTAGTAGAGTCGTGCTGTGTGTAAAGATATTTAAATAGTGTGCGTTCCTACTTCTTTGTACAGACAAAAGATTGATAATAATTTCAAACGATTGATTTGTTGGTGTTAATATTGGCCACATGCGAAACTAAAATATTTATTTCCAAAATTAAAGCAGTACTTACACATAAAGGCTAAAAATCTGGGTTGTAGACAGTATAGCCGCTGTCCCATTGAAGGATGTTTTTCTCTTTCATCTGATTGGTGTAACAATGACATAATCTCGCAACTATTTTTTGGTGACCAAGTTAGTCCTTTCTGTTATATTTCACATGGAGGAAGATACCCTGACCAGGAACATTGTGTGGTTGTTGAAGTCATTCACAAGCAGAATATAACCGTGGTGAACCATTACCCATTGAACACAAATGGAAAACATGCACATTCAGTAAAAAAAAAAATGTGGATTTTCTAGGTATGGGTAGCAAGAGGAATTTTTCTTTATAGTAGTCTCTTTCATTACTCTAAATCAAAGGTTGACAGACTATGGTGGGCTGCTGCCTGTTTTTGTATAGCTTACCAGCTAAGCATGGTTTTGTGTTTTTAAATGGTTGCATAAAAATCAAAGGAAGAATAATGCTACATGACACATGAAAATGCTATGAATTTCAATCTCAGTGTAGATAAATAAAGTTTTATTGGAACACGTTCGTGCTCATTGTTTATGCATTGTCTGTGGCTGCTTCTGTACTACAGAGGCAGAGTTGAGTAGTTGCAGACGAGACTAAGTGGCCAACAAGGCGTAAAATAGTCACTGTCTGGCCCTTTACAGAACACTTTTGCTAACCTCTGCTTTAAACTAAAAGCAGGATAGATTTCTGTGTTCTGGCTGTATCCGGAAGCTCTGTACTGGGGAGGCATGGAGTACGAAGTGGATATCCCCTGCTTGGGGCTCCTGGGGACTGGTGAGCAGTGGTGCTTTACTTAAAGGGAGAATGTGAATTGACGAGTGAGAAGGATTGTACCCCTGGGCCTTGGTTAAAAAAGATGCCAAATGTAAAGTCAGTCCAACTAACTTCTGTAGTGTGACTAAAAATATCCTACTGGGATAAGCTCACTTCCAAGTTTTATGGCACTTTTATCTGAATACCAGAAGGTTGGTGCCCCATAGAATTTTTAAAAAGTGCCCCAACAGGGCAAACTCTATTTTAGGGTGTCATAGATTATATCGTGCTAGTGGAAGGCAGCCTTGGACTGGGCAGATGAAACCTGAGCCTGGCTGTTTTGCCTCTGACCAGCCCTGACACTTTGGAATAATAAAAAAAACAAACATTCTCTTCCAGGCCTCGGTCTCTTCCTCTGCAAGCTGAAGTGGTTGGTCTCAGTGACCTCAAAAGCCCCATTTGGCTCTGAGATGATACGCTGTCTCTGATAATGGGAGCCATCTCTAGCGTAAGAAGGTCCCAGTCCCAGGAAAGAGAGCCTCTTCTTTCTGGTGTCTTTGTAGCCTCCCCTTGCCTCTAAAATGCTGCATTTCATTAAGGGTTCACAAGCCTTGACATGTTTATAAAGAAAGACACAGCAGGAATTCATATGCCTCGCCTTATAACAAACATGTTGTGAATAACCTATATTTGGAATACAATTTGTCATACGGATGAGGGCAGAGTTTTAAATTTGAGCAGCTTCTGAAATAGGATGTTTTATTCTCCTCAAGCAGCTCCCCAAGCTCTCCTGCTTTACACTTTGAAGGGAGTCTTTATTGGAGAAGCTGCTCTCCATTTCTGAAGAATGGGAACATTTGCATTAAACGATGCAAGAGATGCCATTGTAATTTCACGAGAATTACCCTTTCCCATGAATGTTAGATTAAGAACCAAGTAAAATCCCTTGAAAGTGGCTGGAAGATAAATTAAAGCTGAGCTGCAGTTAGGTAGAACTAAATTTTATTCCCTCCCTTTAAAATGGTTTTTAATTGATTTGGCATACTTTTTAAATTAATAATGAATACTGTACCTGGGTCTGCATGATCACACCTGTGAATTAGATCTATTGTGCTGGAAACAGCTTTCCCTTATGGAGGACAGTGATTTTAATGAAGAGTGTTTGCTTATTGCACCAGCGGAAATGTGGTTCATGGTGGTTTCAGACAGTTCTCTAATTAGCAGTCCAGTCTGTTCCCCTGAATATGTTACCCGAAACGGTATGGAAATGTAGAAAGGAGAGGTGCTTTATCATGATGTTGGGAGTTCTTCCCCAATTTGTATGGAGATCTTGGAACTGGGAGAGTTGTGAGTCATACGAAGATGTCATAAGGCCCAGAGATTCTAAAAAATGGGTAGAAATAGGAAACTCTGCATAAACAGAGGGTTCTTAGGTTAGAATAATAAATTTCACAAGGTGTTTTTGTTTCTTCTTTGCCAGAGGTGCATTACATTCCTAAGTTAGGGCATAGTGATCAGATATAGCAAGGTGTAATGTGGGTAGAGGTGGGAATTTTATGGTTTTTGTACTTACCATTTGGGGAATGGAGTCTTTTCAGTGGTTCTACAGCATTATTGATAGAGCGGGCATATATCCTGGAGCCGCGCTTAAAAGCCAAGGTTAGAGCCCATGTGGAGGGGCCAAGAGAGGATGAGCCAAAGTCAGAAATTCCTGAGAGTTGAAAATGTCAGTAAGAAATGGAAAAAACAGGGAGGGGAGAAGAAAGGAGAAAAACTAAATTTTGAAGAATGTCATGTCCTGAGAGATAGAAGCTCACATTCAGCACATCTCTATCTTAAATAGGATATTTGGTCACTATTAGTAAGACCATAATCTTAAAAGTTTAGGAAAATCAATGATCTGAATATTAATGTAATATGGTAATAACAGCCACTAGCAGGCATGGATGACTTACTGTGTTCCAGGTGCTAGGCTGAGCGTTACATGCAGAATGATCTATTCCAGTTTTTATAACCCTCTGCGGTAGGTACTATTATGATTCCCATCTTAAACAACAGAAAACTGAGGCACAGAGAAATTACCCTTAGCCATAGAGCTAGAAAGTGACAGGACAGGGATTTAAATCCTGGCAGAATACTCCAAATCTGATGACGCACTGATTCTCCAGAGGGAACTGAGTTCATCATTTAAAGATGGAGAAAGAATTGCACATTTCTTGAACTCAAACAACAGGAGGCAGGGCTAGGGTTGGATTGAAGAGTTGCTAGTTCCCAGAATGCACTTAGAGCAGTAGACCGCTGCCTGCTCTCTTGCTACCAAACTGTAATTAAAATTATCATACAGTATAATGATTTCTAATACATTTCAGAACAAATCACCATCTTATATCTGACATGTTGTTAATGTTTACTACCATAATTACCAATTTGAAATATAAGGCAGCGATTTTTATTAGTGTTTGGTTATGTATAATTATGTCAAATATGAGCCTGTAATTTAGATTGAACTGTATTAGCAGTGATCAAACAAAATGATTATACTGTATATTTGACACCCTGGATATCTTATGTTTCTGTAGATTTTTTCCCCTTCTAAACCATAAAGAATTATTTAAAGATATTCCAAAGGTCATTTATAATGCTTTTCATTTTAAGAGTTTTAGAGTGTGGGAATCTACATACCAAAAATGGAAGATATTGAATCATGGTTTCACCAAAAGGGATAGAAGCTACTGATCAGTGAATATTTCTAGTTTGCTAGGGTATACTGTTTTTCCCGTCTTCCTGACCAGAGAACTGGAACCCAGAGGATTTAAGAGATGCTATCCATCTAGTGAATGGTGGAGCTGAAATTCAAGTTCACAATCTTTCTGTGAATTTTAATGCTGGGTGGTTAAAATAAGAGATCATCGTTTATGATAGACTATTGCCAGAGTGTGCATTCCTATAAAATTAATAGTGTCTGATATGTCATATGTAATGAGATAATGTATATGCTGGTGCTTTTTTATATATTGTACTAGTCAGGGTTCTCTAGAGAAATGGAGCCAATTGGAGATTACATACACACATGTTTATACATATATATGTCTGTGGGTATATACATATATATATAGAGAGAGAGAGAGTGAGAGAAGGAGAGAGAGAGAGAGAGAGAGAGAGAGAGATTTATTATGAGCACCTAGCTTATATGATCATGGAGGCTGAGAAGTCCCAAGATCTGCAGTCTGAAGCCCTGAGAACCAGGAGAGCCAGGGGTGTAAGTTCTAGTGAAGGCAAAGGCAGGAGAACCAGGATGGCTGATGGTGCAAGTTCCAGTCTGAGTTCGAAGACAGGAGAATACCAACGTCCCAGTGCATAGACCATCAGGCAGACAGCAAATTCTCTCTTGCTCAGCATTTTCTTCTCTTCCGGCCTTCAGTGTATTGGATGAGACCCACTCACATTGAGGAGGACCATCTATCTGCTTTACTCACTCTACTGATTCAAATGTTACCCTCATCCAGAAACACCCTTACAAATACACCCAGGATAATGTTTAGTCTAAGTCAAGGTCACACATATGATTAACGATCATGTATATTATCCTATAAATAAGTTCTATTAGGTCCAATTTAGAGCTGGGAAAACTGAGAGTCCGAAGTTTAAGAGCTTTATCCAAGTTGCTACAAGTTAACACTGGAAGAGTCAGGACTTGAACTGAGGACTTCTAAATTAAAGTCATGTTTTCTCAGGGCAGGTTGTTACCAGCTTCCTTTGTGGTTGTGATCAGGAGACTAAAGTTGCCCTTTTTTACAACAACCTTGAGTTCTTTTTGTGATAATGATGTAGTGTGATGATGAAGGCAGCTAAGTGTGCTCAAGGACGACATGCTAAGCTATTTACCTTTATTATACTCATTTAATCCTTCTGTTATACCCTTTTTATGGATAAGGAAACTGAGATGTGGAGATGATCTCACTACACAGTGGTAGAGCTAGGACTCGAATATAGAACTTGTTTGATTCCAGAGTTCATTCTCTTCCATGTTCATTCCCCACAGAGATAATAATCAAGTCACTTCTTGGGATAAATGATCCTGATTCCTTATCCTTCCCAAGAAGACCCATTTTATATCCCCAATTTTTTTTTTACATTTCCCTGAAGACTATTCATTTTGTTAATATATTTAATCTATTATGTCAACTATTGACATTTTGGTGACTAAAAGCCAAACATACATACAAACAAACAAATAAAACAATCTAAATCCAGAATGATTACTTCTTGGTCCTGGTGCATTATAAAATTATTTAAAAGAAATAAATACTTTAGATTTTAAAGCAATAAAACTATATTAAAGAGAGAGAGAGGAGAATAGAGTTGTCACATATCTTAATTCCATGACTAATATCATTTGGTGAATTTCCACTCAATTGTGGAAATTATACATACTTTTTTAAAGAAGCCAGGAAGCTCCATGAGGGCAGGGATTTTGTGCATTTTTTCTTCATTGTACTTGGTTCTTACCATAGTATTTGATTTGTGGTAGAAACTCTATGATTATGTTCAAATTAAAGAATCAGTCAATGAAGTATAAATATTAGTTTGTGTTTTGATTTTCATTTTGTTAATATGTCTACATATTTTAATCTTAATCCTTTTAAATATTGCTTAAAATTAAATCCACAAAGTAATTGATTATTAATGGAGAAATTTGCATCCTAACAAAGAATGAGATTTCCATCTTTGATTGATTCTCTCAAACTACATCTTGATTTCTTGGAATGACTCAAAGCTGAAGTAATATACCTTTTGTGCAACCAGAGACCATTCTCTCTGAGGTCCGTGCATCCACCTTGTATCCTTTTTTGTGAAGTCTGTGCCCAACATGAGAGTATCTATTATGAGTTTCTTATTCCATCAGTGGTAGGGGGTTTGCACTTACCCCTACTCACTTGATTAGCCATCATTGGCCTGGTGACTTGCATTTCCCTGGCCATTGTTAAGAACTGAACAAGGACGGTGTAACCACGTGTCATTTCTTCATAACTGAGTTAGCTGATTGAACTCATAGCAGCAACCTTGGCTAATACTGGGTTCTGTCTGAGCCATAGGGCATCAAACCAGATCACACTGAAAATTAACCCACCCTTTCAGCCAAAATGGATAAAAGAAAATTTTTTTTTTTGTTTATGACTGTTTTCTGGGCTTTATAATAGAGACTTATTATGCTCGATTAAAAACTGTACAAGTCAAGATCCAGAACCTTACATTTTAATAAATCAAAATCACATTTCTTTTTTTGTTTCAAATGCTTTCAACATCACAGAGATGTATGAACAAGTGCTTTTAGGGTTCATCATGAAAAAAGAGACTTACAAATCCTTCAGCCCAATTCTACAATTGATCCCCTAAGAAAAGCCAAATATCACCGTTGTTTATAGATTGCTAGATCACCACAAAGATAATTCTTTTATAAATACAGATGGTGCCCTTATGGAAATTACATGACAGTAAGTAGATGCCAATAGAAAAAAAATGACATGTCGATTAGCTAATAAAATGGTGTTCAGTAAAATTATGCTTCTTGGTCTAATTCGTGGCTTATTTGAACTTGTGATGCCCTGTTTTCATCTTGGTTTTTAATAAGTGTTCTTTTAAAACTTTAAAAATGTAAAGTAATATGAATTTGAGTGTCTTGAGCATAAAATGCTAATCATTGATTAGCAGTGAATCATGCTCATAAAGCTTTCACCTCCTCACCCCCTTCTCACCCCGAGTCATTCTTCGTGGTATGAATTGATGAGGCTGAAACAATCGCCAGAAAGCTGAAAACATAGCACTGGGTTGACAGTTACACAAAAAATAAGCCAATGAATATGGTATTGGCAAATTATTGATATAAAAATTAATCCTCAGGGTTTCGGCATTCACAGAGAAAGGGGAAAAAAACCTATATTTACCCAGTGGTTAGTGTGTGTCAGGTCATAGAAACAATCTCAGCTTTGGTTCCCTGCTGGGGCTTTTTCTTTTTATTCTCTGTGGGCTATGTTGTACCGAAATAACCATCCATCTCTCTTTTTTAACATCAGTTAAAAAAAAAAAGAGTGGAGAGGAATTTTATCATGGTATCAGGACATGGAGGGCATTTGAATATTTGCATTGCATTTTCCACTTTCACTACTCTGTTTGTTGATGGGTGCAATGTTGAGAAATGTTGCCCAACCTCTTGGAAATGGCACGTGAATAATCCCGTAATCAGGGTAATGTATTCTGTTATGGGAGTAATCAAGTCATTCAGCTTTGAAGTAAGATCCAATTTTTAGAAAGTGGCTGATGAATGCAGTTTCAGGTATTTAGAGGAGGCTGATGTACCTGGACTATTTGGGTCTTCTGGTTGAACAAGGGAAAAAAGTACTCGAGGAAGCTGAAGTGGACCATTCTAAAAATATCTAAGTTTCAGGATATATTTTCCTAGCGGCATAGTATTCAATTTAAGATTTTAAAATTAAACATATCTGTGTGCTTTTGAATTTAGTATTATGAAGAGCTTAGTTCGTTGGAAGTGAAGGGTGGGAGATGGTGGCCTACGTAAAATCTGAGGGTTGGTGTCTGCTCCTCCCGCCCAGATCTTGGCAGGTGGGGGTCCTCCTTGTTATTTAAGTCTTAGCTTAAATGTTCCTGCTTCAGAAACGCCCTCCCTGGGCACATTTTCCCCGCTCCTAAGCCACAACCTCCCTCGTCCCCTTTTCCTTTTTTACTTTCATCAACACCCAACAGAAATTCTTACTTATTTGCTCACTAACCCTCCCCTGGGAGAATGTAAGTAAGCTCCTTGAGAGCAGGGACTTGGTGTTGTTCATCACAGCATCCACAAGGCCCCAAACAATTCCAGACGCCTTGGAGGCACTGATGAAAGACTGAATGAATGAAGGAAGGTTTGATTCTAAACCCTTGACCCCGAGATCCCAGGGTTCAGAGGGTCCCCTCCACCTATATCATTTGCGTTACTAAGCAATTCCACGGAGCAGCTGTGTTCTCCCTGCTACAGTACAAACCGGCTCCTCCATGGCATCCGTAAGGTTTAAGGCTCACCTGGTCCATCTGGTTCCAGGTGGGAGGCTGCAGCTCTCTCGGCAGCTCCGGTTCCCAGCCAGGCCACAAGCGGGCAGTCATGCAAAATGCTGCTGTGTGTCTCTGATAGTTAAGCTTCGTATTACTTAAGACATCCATTTCAAAAATAACTCTGGCATCTATGGTTATGTTCCGTACTTGATTTGCAGGCTGTAGCAGTCCAAATCCCATTAAGGACAGAGCCCTTGCACAAAGCCTTTTGTATTGACTTGGGTCAATTTAAATCTGTGTTCTGGTGGACCTTGTACTCCCTGCTCCTTAGGCTTTTCAACAAGTCTAGCTTACTCCCCTTGCTTTTGTGCTCAAGAGCTTTCTCTCTTTCTCTCTCTTCCTCTCCCTCTTCTTTTGCCTTAGAGAATGTAGTTTTGTCCTTTGGATTTTCTTTTCTTGCCATTGAATTCTAAGCACGTAAGGAGCAATTTTGTCTGTAGTTTTCTCTTTGACTACCTCTTCCACCTCAGATGTATCTAGTGTTCTGATATTAAGTAAGGTCCTGGAAAGCCCCATAGCTAAACATCTTCATGTACAAGTAGGCAGTTTTTGGACTAATCATTGGTGTATCAACACATCCCTATGAAATTTCTTTTCTTTTTTTCCTCCAGCATTGATTTCCTGGTTATGAAAGTAGTGCATGCTGATTGCGAAGCATCTGGATAATAAAGAAAACCCAGGCTGACTTTAAGCAGAAGGTTTTCCCAGTGTATCCAGAAGAGGATTTGGTTTTCAAGAGAATAATTAGCAAAACTCATTTTAAGGACCCATTTATTGCAGAAAATAGGGGAATTACCTGTCCAAGGGAATGAGAAGTGTTCAGATGTTGCCGACATTTCCCCCAAATGCACTGTGGTCCCAGAATAATGACTTCTTATCAGAAAAGGAGGAGAAATTGCCATGGTTCAGTGAATACGAAACACCAGTACTAGGCTTTCTGGGTTTGCAGAAAATATGCTCCAGTCTGCCTTTTCAAAGAAAGATCACATCAGAACTGAGCTGGGTATATATTCCTTATCTTTTGATTCATTTGTTCTTGTAACAAACCCATGTTTCCTAAAGTCTTTTCTGTAGAATAACTGTCACACAGAAATTTTCCATGCCAAAGGGTTCCATTGTCTCATTCTGATGCCCGGGCTAGAGTGCCGTGGTGTCAGCCTAGCTCACAGCAACCTCAAACTCCTGGGCTCAGGTGATCCTCCTGCTTCAGCCTCTGAGTAGCTGGGACTATAGGCATGTGCCACCATGCCCAGATAATTTTTGTATTTTTAGTAGAGACGGGGTCTCGCTCTTGCTCAGGCTGGTCTTGAACTCCTGAGCTCAAATGATCCGCCCGCCTCGGCCTCCCAGAGTGCTAGGATTCCAGGTGTGAGCCACCGTGCCCGGCCAGAGTATAACTTTTGATTCCCCAAAAACCTAACTACTAATAGCCTACTGTTAACTGGCAGCTTTACCGATAACGTAAATAGTCAATTAACACATATTTCGTATGTTATGTGTGGTATAAACTGAATTCTTATTAAAAATAAGCTAGAGAAAGGAAATGTTATTAAGAAAATCATAAGGAAAAAACATATTTACCATTCACTAAGTGGAAGTGGATCATGATAAAGGTCTTCACCCTCGTCCTCTGTATGTTGAGTAGGCTGAGCAGAAGGTGGAAGAGGAGGGGTTGGTCTTGCTGTCTCAGGGGTGGCAGAGGCAGAAGGGGTGGCGGAGGTGGAAGGGGAGGCAGCAGAGGCAGGCACACTCGGGGTAACTTGTGGGAAAAAAGTCCGTGTGTAAATGGACCCGTGCAGTTCAAATCCTTGTTGTTAAGCTATGTGTGTGTGTGTGTGTGTGTGTGTGTGTGTGAGTGTGCATAGATGGCAGCTTCTCCAGAATCCATTCCAGGGCCTGAAACATAAGAGCTTGGTGATAACTATTTACTGACATGAAATGGGAAAGGAACTTTATATGAGTATGACAATTGTCCTTGCACTCTCTGCTCCTTTGCTCTTCTCCATAGCACTTATCACCATTGGACACATATTTACTTGTTTATTTGTTTTACATTTACTTGTTTATTTGCTTACAAGATGTCTCCGCATATTTAGACGTGAGCTCCTTGTGGGGCAAGGTCTTCGGGTCACTTGTTCACTACTGTGAACGTGCAGTAGATTCTCAGGAAATGTTTAGTGAGAGAATAAATGGCCAAATACAAGTGTTCTACCGTTACTTCTCCTTTCCAAAAACTCCTGAAATTGCCTTTTTTATTCATCAACTTCTCTCTCAGGAGTAGTTAAAATCTACTTAGGACTATAAATAAAGGACGTCTACCTTCTTAGCTATGCCCGTGTAGCAAATACTGAAGGGCTCGGTGTGAACATGCACCGGGCTGTCTGCAAGGCAGGTCCAGCTGCAAAGTCTGATGCACGGGAAGGTGTCCAGCCACAGGGACAGTGTGGAAAGTCACCACTTTATGTTTTCCCCCACCGCTCATCACTGGCCCAGCACAACTGTCTTCTGCAGAAATCCCAAGTTTAAAAAAAGAAATCCAGATAGCATCTATCCTTCCCATCTGCTAAAACCACACCCTGCTGGGCTTCTTAACCTGAGATGGGAAGGTATTTCAATATAATTAATCTCCTTTGCAATCCTTTATGAACCATTCTTGGAAGGGGTCCATAGATTTCATCGGTTAGCCGAAGAGATCTGGAAAGGTTAAGGGTGTGGGAAAAGCCCTGACTAATAAATACGATATGCAGTATGTTGGCTGGTGCCAGGGTAAGAGCAAAGGTCTGAAAAATGGGCTTCCTTTAATCTTGCAAGTTAAAAAAAAAGATGGGTTTGTTCAGTATATGTGTCTGTCTCCCCCCTCCTCACCTGTTGGAGGTACAGTGGGAATCTCATATACATGGCCCCTAGGCCTTCGTGGCAGAAGTGCTTCTGATATCCTGCAGTTTAAAAAGGCGGGTGAGCCTGGCTCCTTGGGCAGGGCCACCTTCTCTTCTGCGGAGCCACCGGAATGAGCGTGAGACCCTGGACTGGAATGCAGAGTGCACCTAAAAGGCATTCTGCCAAAGTGTGTTCTGTTCTGAGGCCTGGAGCAACTGAAGCAGCCAGGCCCTGATTGGATTACCACAGCCCCAGAGCACTTTAATCTCACCTGCCGCTACTTGGGGTGGGAGGGGTCGGGAGGGGGGAGGCGGTGATTGAGTGAGGGGCGTGTGTGTTGGGGGCGTCTTGGAGGCTGAGTCCCCCGGCTCTTGGGTGTCTTAGTCTGCTGGGAATGTTAGACTGCTTGTCCCAGAGATAAAGTAAGGTTTCTTAAGTAGGAGTCTGTTGATAACTTTCCTTTAATTTGGATCCTGCTGCCAAAAAAAAAAAAATGTTTTGTCAAAATAGGCTTTTAGCACAGGCAGCTTGGTGGTGGCAGATTGGGGACCAGTGGCTGATTGTATTCAGAGAATAAACTGGAGCTTGACAAAGGAATACACTTTCATAATGGGCGTGTGTTGAGGGTGGGGAGGGAAATATGAAAATGAAAAGGCTGGATCTTTAAGAAAGAAGTGATCCTTTGATAACCAGAAGTAGCAAAATAGGAGGAGGAAGGAAGGAAGAAAGCAGGAATGAAATAGAATAACCAGAAACATAATCAAAAGAAGTGGTGTTTATTCAATCGTATACTCGTGTCTAATGTTAACATGGTTGAAAAAATTACAAGCCCCTCCTCGGAGCAAATTTATTTTCTTAGGCCACAAAGAATAAAGCAAGTCGTAATAGGCTGTGATTAATTACATCTAAAGTGAAAGACGGAAATAGACCAGGTTCTCTGCCTGCAGGGGGCTGAGAGTCCACACAGCAAGGGAAGGTGTCCCGTAACTAGGGGTGAATGTCTTGGTCCTGAGGGAAACCAGCAGCCCAGTGGGAGGGCCCTGAGGATGCAGAGGTGTGTGTGAGTCTGGAGAGGGCAGGGGCTCTGAAGGTTGAGCCATTCGCCTGGTAGGCTCAGAGAGGAGGACAGCCAGGGCAGGGATTCAAGAATGTGGCCTAAGGGGAGGGAAAAACAGGTTGGCAATTTTGATGGATTGTAGCGATGAGCGATGAAGGCCCGGGGACGGAAGGCAGGAAGAGAAACAATGGGAACATTGTCTGTTACCTAGAGACTCCCAGCAGGGTAAAAGGAGTGGGGATGGGTTTGCTGATGTCTGGAGTGGTTTTTATGAAAACAGGTCAGGAAAACTGACAAGGATGCAAGCGTAGAGCTCGTCAGAATAAGAATGTCCGTGTCTTTCTATTTACAAGGGATGTATGAACCCACGTGCGCACAAGTAAGTGGCAAAACTTATTGGGGAAGCGTCAAGGTGGAAATTCATAGCTATTATTTTTGTGGCCTCTAGCTACAGGAGTTAACAGGTGAAGACAGTCTAGAGACCCAGAGTAGGAAAAAAATGACACTTTAACATTTTTGTCAGGTAGGCAATTTAAAAATAAACTTGAATTCAATATATACCATTAATGCTAGAGGTTGTGTTATAACTATGCAAAAATGCCTTCTTTTCGATAACAGTTTTTTTTTTTTTTAAAGGTATGTCGTAGGGGGTAAGGAACCTTATATAGAAGAGGCATTTGTGATTGTGACAGCAGCCCCACAAAGCTGTTGAAAACATACCGCGACTCTGCCCTCCAGAATTAACACCATAACCTATGTCAGGGACTCACTATTATCCTCGTATCAGCTTTTGGATTCTGTCCAGTCCCATTAGCAATTCCCATGTTGATTGCTCTGTTGCTCGTGAATGTTAATTGCTTCTAAATCTCTTTGGATGTTCAGATGCTTGGGGAAAAACTTCTGACTGGCGAAGGTGCGAGTTTTATTAATGTGCAAGTAAACAAGAAATCTGTTTAGAGACCCGAGTGAAGTGTCTGTGACTCAAGATGGGCTGTAAGCAGCTGACGGGGCATCTCTCTTTGCATGTCTGTCGCATGTTACTGGTGTGAGTGGGGGGTGGGGGAAGAGGCTTTCAGTGATGCCTGCGGTATTGGTCCCACATTGGTACATTTGTGGATAATCAAATCCTTCCCTCCAGGATTCATACTTCGCTTAGTGTGAGATGATGACCTTGCTACTTTTGAGATAAGATAATATTTAGTAAGTACTATTGCATCAGAAGATGTAAAACTATGAAAATGATTTTCACCTATATGTTGATCTCCATAGTTTCTGAACTAGAAGGAATCCTAGAAATAAGCTTCTGAAGCTTTCTTATTTCACCCTTGGAAAGGGTGTAGGAAAAGGTAAGGGCTCACAGGTGAGCTGGCCAACGAGCAAGGTCGCTTAACTCTTGCTTGAGCAATTAAGAGAAGGGAAAATGGTAAAAACTGGCATTTATTGTAGTTTTCAGAAACATTTCACTGAGAGTTATGGAGGTTTTATTTTTTTCCTTTGGGTGGAAAAATCTATTATGATCCAGTATTGAAATTCATTTATTAGTCATTATAACAGTATCTCAGCAAGAGTAAAAGGAGATGCAGGAGAAAGAAAGAGAACCCAATTGTAGATTGTGCTGCTGTAAACATTCAAGTGCGGATGTCTTTACTACAGAATGTCTTTTTTTCCTTTGGGTAAATACCCAGTAGTGGGATTGCCGGATTAAATGGTAGTTCTACTCTTAGTTCTTTGAGCTATCTCCATATTACTTTCCATAGAGGAGGGGATGGGTATATTCACACCTAACGGTTGCGGTGTGCACTGTCTGGGGGATGGGCACGCTTGTAGCTCTGATTTGGGTGGTGCAAAGGCAATATATGTAACCAAAGTGTTTGTACCCCTGTAATATTCTGAAATTAAAAGATAAATTAAAAAAAAATAAAAGAAAGAGCACCCATGTGCTCTTTGTGATTCATGGATTCAATCAATATTTATGGCCTATATCCCACCACTTTGGAAAGCTAAGGCAGGAGGACTGCTTGAGGTCAGGAGTTCAAGACCAGCCTGGGCAATATAGTGAGACCCCATTTATTAAAAAAGAAATTATCCAGGTGTGATGGCATGTGCCTGTAGTCCCAGCTACTTGGGAGGCTGAGGCAGGAGGATCACTTTAGCCCAGGAGTTCAAGGCTGCAGTGAACTATAATAATGCCTCTGCATTCCAGCCTGGGTGACAGAGCAAGACTGTGTCTCTTAAAAAACAAAATCAATATTCATGGAGTGCCTTCACTCCAGAATTTAGCAGTAAACAAAAAAAGTCCTTATATAGCCTATTACTCCTAGACTACAAACCGGTACAGCATGTTCCTGTACTGAACACTGTAGGCAATTGTAACACAATGGTAAGTATTTGTGTATCTAAACATAGAAAAAGTACAGTATAAAGATGGTTCAGTATTATTATCTTATGGGACCACCATCATATCTGTGGTCCAATGTCAACCGAAATGTTGTTATTTGTGGTGCGTGACTGCATTTTAGATAGGTGGTCGGGGATTGCTCAGTGAGCAGGTATTTGAGCAGAGATCTGATGAAAGGGATGGAGTAAGCCATGGAAGTACTGCAAGATTGTCCCAAGCAAAGGGGATAAATGGAAGGACAAAGTTCCCCGAGGTGGGAATGTGCCTAGGTACTTGAGGACGAAGTCAGTGTGGTTGCAGAGGTGAGTAAGGAGAAGATAGTGGGAGGCCAAGATCCTCAAATCATGAGCTTTGGGAGGACCCTGGGGCTTACATTTTTAGGAAGACCTGTCTTTTAGCATTTCTGTAATCCCAAATAGGACGGCTCATAAACAGAACCCAAACTCATCGTTTACGAGAACATTTTCTGACGGTGCCATTTCTGGGATTGATGTCTATGACTTACTAGGAATGTCCAGAGACTAGTAGGTCTTTCTGGAGAGTTTTTGCTTAGAGTGATTGTCCCAGTCATAAGATTATTGAAGCACAGGGTTGTTAAGTTTCTTGATGGTAGGACCTGTGTCATACACATTTTTGTGTCCTCCAAGAAACCACACACAGTGCTAAACTCACACATAGTAAGAGCGCAATAAATATTGATTATTTTTTCAATGCATGAACAAATGGCCTGAGAATGGTAGAAAGGATGGGGTGTCCTAGAAAGGGTTGTTAAAAATACTCCCTTCTAAAAATGTTGTTAGCAAAATTACTTCTGAAGTATTCTGACTTCCCTATTTTTAAAAGACAAGTCCATATGCTGAAATGTGAACATAAGTATATAACAAACTGAACAGTAGTAACATTATTTTCAGGCCAAATTTTAGTTGGATGGTTGCATTTTGTCAATCTAATTTTTTCTCCATGTTTTAAACGGGATATGGGAAGTGTTTCTAACCTTTTCTCTGATATTAAAGTAGTATTGGCGTCTGGGCTCATAAGAATAAGGGGTTGCATTCCTCACTGTCTTACCCTAAAACATGTTTAATGACATTGAGATTGTGGTGAAAACGACATGGGAAATATCAGTCCCCAAGGGAAAGTTGGGTGCTCAAGATGCATTGTGATGGGGAAGACTGAAGTTGTAATTATTGTTCTCCCCCTACTGAGTTCTCACCCTGATGGACCAATTATTTATTATCCTATTGCATTTCAATATCCCCATCTGCAAAGTGGGGGTAACACAAACTTACCCTCTTCCTTTCAGGTATTTTGCGAAAATCAGTGAACTAATATTGGTAAAATTGGAGCCCCATGGATGAAGGGTACTTTGTAAGTATAACACATTATTGTCATGTTATTTTCTGTTATTCCAAAGTGTAAATACCAGATGTCTGCTCTTGCTGTATCAGGAAATTGGTAACATCACGTTTAACACCTACATGTTGATAATCTGACTTCCTTTGAAGAATTGAGTATTTCTGAACTCTCTAATGTTTTGTCAATACTTTGGCTGTATAAAAGCCACCCCACCCCCTAAAAACTTCAGGCAATGTTCACTAGATAATTTGGAAGAATATATGTCTGCATATTATGTAAAAATGTTGTATAAACTCTAGATATAAATACAAGGTGTCTTTATTTCTCCTCCCCCACCTCTGTCTCCCTTTCTTTTTGAATTGTATTTGACTTGTGTTTTGAGCAGTCAGTTTGTGTCACAGAGGTGGTTGGTTTCAGTGGGAGACTGAATATTTCAATGAGGTGAGCGATGCTTTGTTACTGACCAAAGTTGATTAGATGGGTTTGCTAAGTATTGTGTTTGCAGATTTGGGGCCTGGGGAGGAAGATGAGCAGAATGGTGAGCTAAGTGTGGGTCATCGCTCTTCAACTAGGTTGCGGTGCAGGTGACTTGGAAGTTACCACCTATCCATGGAATGACGAAAGGTGCAAACCACAAAGCCGAAGAACAGGGTAGCAACTGTACATCCTAAAGCAACTGCTTCAGTCAATTGTAGCCATTGATTGGTGCATCTTTTTATTTTGCTAGGCCAACCAAGGCCCTGGAATTGTGGGTAAAACCATGGATTGGCTGGCTATATGCACAGAGCTTAACCCATGATTTTGATTTTTTTCTTTTAAAGGGTGGCTGCCACCCTCTAAAACCTCCTAACATAGAGAAGTTTAAAAAGGATTGGGATGGCTTATTGGAGCCCGTTTTAGTGAGTAACCTGGGATTCACGGAGCTGTAGGATCTATGTCTGTAAGGGGCCTCACGTGTCTCATCTGGTCCTATTTGTTGGCCACTTTTAAGGGTTCCGTCTGCCTGGTGCCTGAGAACCTCTAGAGGCAGAAAGTCCACAGCCTAATGAGGCAGCCCTGTGCCATCACGGTGTTCCTTTTCTAGTTGGAGCCAAACCCACCCTCTAGGTATCTCCACCCTTGGGTCCTAATTTTATTATTCATACTTAAAAAGAATGACTCTTCCTCCTCCAAAGTGACAGCCCTTCAAATATTCGGTGACACCTATTAGGTCCCTCTACAGTGCTCTCTTTGTCAGGTTCAGTTCCTTCAACAACGAGAGCTTGTTGCCGTAATTCCCAAACTCTTTACCCCTCTGGAAAGGTTCTCATTTGTCTGTATCTTTCTTAACAAGCAGCACTGATAATCTACCTTCTCCAGGCCCATTCTGCATCTCAGAGTCAAGAGATCTAATCAAAGGTACGGAAGAGAATGGCCTCCGAAGAAATCGTCTGGAATCCCGTGCACCCATGGATTGGTTTGAGTAACAAGACAGCAAAGCCCACATCCCTCTGTGAGGTGCACATGACTGACAGGGAGAAAGTTGTTTTGGTTAATAATACAATCTACTCGCCTCCCGTAGACACAGCAGTAGCTTACTAATTCGTTAGAAGTGAATTAAGGTTGTTTACCGATGTTTTAAAGTAACTGTCAGAGTGAAAAAAAAAAAGTTCGAACTAAATGAGACCACTCACCTACTTCAGAGTTGCTGTTTATTTTAAGCTGAGTGCATAAATAATATATTGAGATACGAAAGGTGATTTCAAGCATTAGAACACGGAGCCTCCTGTTTACTAACTGTCATTGGGCTGAAGAGAATTTAAACAGCTCTGAACCTTTTTGTCTGTGAATGCAAGGCATGAAATTAACTTTCATTTCATAGTTAGCAGAAATCATGATTACGGCAGTCTCGTTGACTTGTCTCCTGCCGATCAGGGTCTTTTCTGTTATGCAAGACAAGCCTTGGCAACGGAGTGCTTCCCAGGTCTCCCCTGAAATAAGACCTCCTCCCTCCCCTACAAAATAAGCAGAGAACTACCTGGGCCACTGAGTCAGTTTGTTTTGGAAGTAAAGAGGCATAGTGGAAATACACTAGTCTAGGTTCCAGGGTTTCAAATCCTGACTGCTGGTAGCTCTCTCTGAATTTCACTTTCTTCATCTGTAAAATGGGAACAATAGCATCCACTGCCACTACTTTGCAGGAAAGCAATGAGATAGATCCCTTGAGGTAATTGTTGGGAAATGAAAAGTTATCAGATGTCATATGTGAACAGGACAACATAATAACATTTAATGCTAGTAAAGCTGTATTCCTAATGAGGTACATGTATTAACTCATGTCATGCACCAAACAACCTTACAGGAGAGGTACTATGATTATTATTTCAATTTTATGCCTTCAAAAATTAAAGCACAGGGAAACTAAGCAACTTGCGCCATCATCTTATAGCTAAAAGATTGCAAAACTGAGATCAAACACTAGGCAATTGGGCTCCAGGCTTTGTGCTCTTACCTATTCCTTATTTGGGAGAATGGGCCAAGTTTCTCCTCTGCCTCTTGGTCCTGCACAAGACAATGAAACATATTCCTAAAAGCCTGAACCAAATTTAGGATGAAAAAATGCAGGTGTGACTTCTCCATCAGTAAGGAGGATTCCCACTGGGTAGGGATATGGTGGGCTATATGGAGTAATTATGTTTTATGTGTAAAAAGCCTGGTAGTTCTTAGATGAGAAACCATAAGTGAAAAGACCTATAGTCATAATGCTTTCAGAAGCAAGAAATTTGATTCACTTTTTGTCCCCTTAAACTTGAAAGTGTGATAGCCTATTTTTGGAGTATAGGGAGAGTGTTAGAGAATGAATAGAAAATGTATGGAATGTTTAATTTTGCATGATTACATTTCATATTTGCTGAAGTAACTGAGGCAAATAGAAATGCATAATAGTATCGTGGCATACCTATTTTAGATGTTTTGATGGAATATTCTGGGCTTTACAGTCTGATATATGAATACTTTGGGATAAATCCTTATTAAGCAAATGAACAAAAGTGTATTTGTGTTTGCATCATTGAAAATACGTAATTTGTACAAGTACTTTTTAAATTTATATTTACACTATATTTATTTGAATTTCAAAAGAGAAAAAAAGCCTAAAGTGATTAAAGGGAAGCAAAAATGATGTGAATTTGCAGACATTTTCCCCCTGAAGCATGCTCAGTCTGTACTGGGGTCATACTTCAAAGCTGGAGTGGCAAGAGTCAGGGGTCTGCCTTGCTTTGAATTTCTGAATGAAACAATCCAAAAATAGGATCATTTCCATAATCCCACAAAAATGGACGGATTTATGAGAAGTAATCAGCTGAGGGAAAGAATAAATTCTGTACTTCCAAATTGCAAAAATCTCCGCAATTGCTGCTGTGCTCTAGCACTTGTTAATACAATAAGATAATTGCATAATTAAATACACTATGGAATTTCAATAATTGGAAACTTTGTTTTCTCATCACAATGTGCAACTTGCTGATGGTGAGAAGCATCTGCGGTGTTTTCTGGAGGCCGGGCTCATTCTTTCACATCACGCCCTCTGCAGTGTTCTGCAGCTCCTGTCGCAGTTCCGAGACACTTCCCTTTCAGGTTATTTTTAGTTGGTTGTATTTAGACAAGGTGAAATTAAACAGGAAGTCCCCCAAAGTCTGAAATGCCTGCCCAGGCCATGGGAGCTGAGGATCACTTTGCCGAAAGTGTCTCTGGCGCTATCTAGAGCTTTCTACGTCGTAATGGCTGAAAAGCAACCTGCAGATGGGGGCTGTCTGGAGCTGGGCAGCCCCTCTCTGAGTAGCAACTGTGAGATGGCTTTGTGGAGCCTCTGGGAAGACAGGCTCCAGAGCTGGGCAACTTGGGTTCAAACCGGGTGTGGCCTCTCTCTCTGTGTGCCCGGAAAAAGTACTCAATCTCTTACGTATTTGCTGACCTGTAAAAGGAGAATCTTAGCACCTACATCTTAGTGTCGGTGCAAGGCTTAATTGAGCGAATATATGGAAAGAGCTTAGAAAATACCGGGCAGCTTGTAAGCATCTAGCAAATCTTAGCAAGTATTATTAAGCAATCCAAAGGGAAGTTTCATATTCATCTGGACTCAGGCAAATCTTTCAGTAAGAAAAAATTAGTAGACTTACGGTTTCAGCCATTCAAGAACTGTTAGGGAATCCTTTATGTGTGACCATCCTGAGTGTCAAAGACACAAAGATGAATAATACCCATTTCCTGCCCTCGCATTGTTCAACAGAATTGGGAAAATAGACATGCAAATAGGTGATGGTTACAAGGATGATGTGTGATCATGACGAGGATGACAAAAATACTATTGAAACAGTGTCTGGCTGGTACTAAGATATTTTAGCAGGAACTGGTCTGTCATCAGTGTCCCCAGCACCCAACACATCCATGAAGACACACAGGTAGTCACTTAGCACGTACATGCTTGGAGAACAAATGAGCGAATGAGCGAGGGGATAAAATTGGCTTTAAGCTTCTTCTCGTTAGGAGTCAGAAGAGTTTACTAGGGTCAGTTTGAGACCGCAGATACATTTGAGATCCTTGGCCTGGCTCCAGGCAAGGGAGGCACGTAAGGGGCTGAATTTAAAGAGGCACTCGCTCTTGGGGTCATACAAGCACTTCCTTAGATTTTGTGCCTGAAGGCTTCACTTTTCTCATCCAGGACCAGGCCCTGTTGAATAAATTAATCTCGCATGTGCGACTGTGCTTTATCTGTACCTATGTTAGAGCTTTTCCCCCCAAATTTTTATTTTGAAAAATTTCAAGGCTATAGGAAAGTTGGAAGACTAGTGTAAGGAACACTCTGCTTACCTCTTACTTACGCACGTCGATTGCTGATATTTTGCCATATTTACTGTATCCCTCTCTGAATACAGGATTTTGAACCTTGTCCTAATTCGCTATCGACATCATACTGTAACTTCCACAGAACATTCTCACCTCTTTGCCTCCAGTGAGCATAATGTTAAATTTACTTCCTAAATTCTGGGTCTCAGAACTATACATTTTGGAAGAAAAAGGCCAAAAAAGAGCATTAGAAGAACTTTGCTTTTATTTATATATATTTAAGTTTAAAAACTGATGGTTGAACCTTATCTTTAGACAACTAATATACTAATATATTTAGAATATGGTCAATATAAGATGCCTAAAATTTTAAAAGTTCAAAAGTTTTTCTGGATGTTCTGACATTCTCTGTCACAGAAGAGAGATTTTTATGAAAAGGCAAATTCCCTTGACCACTTTTTCTGAGAGCCTTTCAAAAGTAGATGGTAGTCCAATGCAATGAGATCATCATTTTCCACGTTAAGAATATTCACTGTCAGGATAACTTTGCAAATATAATATAGAGACTATATTATAAATTTGGTGATACGCTCTCAAACAGAAACGACTACACACTTGATTTTGGACTATACTAACAAATTTACATGAAAAACCCCCTATTCTGATAATCTTAATATTTATGAAAAATAAGGTATCTGTCACTATAAAAGTACAAGAAGATTTGCCAGAAGGTTGTATTATTGAAGGTTGTGTTATCTCAGTGATTTTGGGCATGGTCTCTACAGAAGCCTAAGGAATCTGGGGAGGGTTCTCAGGGCCACCATAGGTGGTGGTGACGGGGAGGGGCTGGGGTAAGGGATGGGGGGTGAGGGGGAGTGAGACAAGCATTGGGAATCCAGGCCACTCTCTCATGTGCCATCGGAATAGCTCTGACATTATGTACTTCATATTGGGCATCTAAGGATCAGTTTTCAAGAAAGGTTCTAAAGCTAAAAAGACATAGTTTAGAAACCATAGCATTAGTGGGTAGAAGAAGAAAATAGGAAACATTTATCCAGCAATCTTGGTGGGCAGTGAGAAGTGAAAGCTGTCAACTTGAAGGGTGGGAGAGGTTTATGAGAAGCAGATCCAAGAACTAAAAAACTGTCTGAGAGTGGTAAGCAGGGTCAAATGCCCACACGTACCCTAAGGCAGTGGTTCTTAAGCTTGAGTGATTCCTGATCCTTAACCCAGAGATTCTCACTCTGCAGATCTGGGGAGGGGCTCAGGAGTCTGATTTTTTAACAGTCACTCCATACCACACAGAAAAAAAAATTGCCCTAAAGTCATGGTTACATCATAGGACATTGCAGGATTTGGTATTGATAAAGATGACTGGAGTTGTAAAGAAAATGTTAAATTCTCTTCAGTATAATGTAACCCTTTTTCAAATTCAGGGAGAGTTTTAGAATGATTTCTTTCCGAAACACTTAAAATAGAAAGACGTATCCTGAATGATAGCAGGAAAAGAGAGATGAATAAATAATTAGATTATATTACAATGTGGCATGTACTAAGTCCAATGGGAGAGGATGGAGAGTCATGCCTGGCTGAATACTGTGATGGGCTCTTGGAAGAGGGAAGTTCATGGTGACGCCTTGTAGTTTAATGGGGTATACACAGGCTGCAGAGTCAGATGGTCTTGGGTTCGAATTCTGACTTACCTCGTTACTAGTCCTAGGACCTTAGGATAATTACCTAATCTCTTTAAGTTGGATCTTTTTCAGAGTATTGGAAATAAAGCTTAAATTAGATGATATTTGGAATAAGTACTGAGCACAGGGACTATAGAATAGTAGACGCTCAATAAGTGACTGTAATTACTATTATATTTATTTAAGATGGACCTAAAAGTGGGTAGGCTTTTAAGAGGAATGAGTGTGTCATTTATGGGTTTTCCTTTTGGTTGGGGCAGGGGGAAGGAGGCAAAAGAGTATCCCAAAGAAGAGCAGCAGCATAAACCAAACTTGAGGGAAGGGATGGTGCACACTGTTGTGAATAGTTAGTGTTTTCAAAAGTGTTGTTCACATAAAAGGTTCTAGATAGTGCAAACATTTTACAAATATTAAGTAATGTAACCCTTATAGTGACTCTGTGAAGTAGGTACCATTTATTTTACAGACCATGAAGCTGGGGCACAGAGAAGTTAAGTAACTTGCCCAAGATCACACAGCTAGTAGTGGCAGAGCCAGGATTTGAACGCATTCAGCATCGGCACTCCTAAGCACTGTGCTACACTCTTTTTTAATAATATTGACTTGGGCTAATGTATATTAGGGAAATGTAACTAGCACAGAAACACCATGGTTTTACCAATATTGTTGCCTAGAAAACAATAGTAAAGTTTTAAAAAGCAACTTGGTTTAAGTGAGTTAAATAAAATGAGTAATAGTAGATGGACCATCAAATATGACAGACATCCTGTCGGCGGTCTCCAGATGACTTTGGCCCGGGAAGTTCTGGGGCAGTGGAAGACAGCGGCAAGCATAGACGAGGGTCGAGGAGAAGCAAGTGGATCCATTGTAGGGTGGACGGCTCAGTGAAGGAAAGACGTCATAGCTTGCTGAGTTCACGCTGTTTCCTGCCTTCTGTCATGAAGGGGCAACAGTCCCTCCTGGGCCCTGACCGTTCAACGGCCAGACTGAGACCTAGGCTATTTTGGAGTTTTTTACTTTCACCTTCTCCTCTTTCCCCCATTCCCTCTCCTTCCTCTTTCTTCTTTTCTCATCATACCTCTTCCCCCTCTTCTTTTTACTGTGCGTGAGGACAGATTTCAAAGAGGCCATGTCCCAAGAATGCAAATGCCTAAGGCAATTCAATAGGAAAAGGAGTTTCCTGCTCTGGATGGCATTTTAATTTGCCTTCAGCTTTCCCCGATGGCACCTGTGTCTGCCCCCGTGTCTCCCCTTTGGATATGGTCAGAAGAATCTAAAAGCTCAGATAATCCTAAACCAATCCATGCGTAGGCTTTTATGTGTGCAGATTTACCTTTGTAACAACCTGTTTGAGGCTAATATTAAAGTAGGTTTGCATTCTCTGAGCAAATGAGCACAGGTGTTAGCCCGTAAATCGCAGGAAACCGGAGTGTAACCAGCCACTTCGGGCAAGGAGGGTGGGATAGTTCCACAGTCCCCCAGACCTGGGTGTGGGGCGCCCTCCCTGTGGGCTCCAGATCTGCAGCCTTTTGCCCCTGTGACACTGGGTTCTCAAATCTAGAGACAGTCAGTCTCCTTATATAGTTTGGCCCATTTCTTCTGTCTTGTCCTGAGGAAGAGCATCATAATCTTTTCTTCTTACCTGTCTATTTCCACCATTTAGTGTTCTCCCTGACTATGGTATGCATTTATTAAATGAACTTTTGCCCATTGGTTAATGAATGTATGAATAATTCAGTATTTCTTGATTCAGAGTATGTTTTAGCAAATATTTCTTGATCACATACTATATGCCAGGCATCGTGCTGGGGGTTTTCATACTATTGTATTTGATCTCACAACAGCCCTCCTCGCATGTTGACAATGGGGAAACCAAGGCTCAGGGAGATGACATGATTTAATCAAAGTCACACACTCTTGACTCGGCACAATTCAAATCCAGGTATCCCCATGTTCAGGCTCAGTCCTTGATTTCTTTATGTTACTTTTTCATGCCTTGCAAACTGAGTTTCTCCCCCCTCTATGAAACTGGGGCTTCCTCACAACCAATTCCTGAGGATCTCACTAATTAATGCAAGTAGAAGGAAAGTTCCTCCCTCTCTGACTGTAAATAGGGAATTCTGGCTTCATGGCATGAGACCCTGAATGTCATCAAATGCCACTGCCTGCAGTGAGTCTGGGAACGGAAGCCGCTTTTGGAGTTTCCAGCAGGGGCTGCCTGTGAAAGCACCGTGGATGAGGTCTGTGTATGTGTCCCGAACGTGGCCTCACAGATTAAAATAGTTGTCACAGTGACTAGAAAATTGAATCGGTTAAACTTTCTGGTTTTAGATTGTTTTTGGAGAGTGAGTAACTCTATGATTTTTTACTTGTCACAGGCTAGAAAGAAAAAAAAAGTAAGAGTGAAACTTCATAGCTATTTTTCTTTCCTGTATGTTCATAGTGGTTATTTATATCTGGGAAGTTTCCATTGGGATTTAGTTCAGGATATAGACTTGGCAGGGTGGCTTCTGCACTCCCGTGGTGACATTTGACAGACTGCAGGCATAGCAGGATGGATTTCTAATATCTAGATGGATGGATTTGGGGGTGAAATGTTGGGATTGGACTATATTATAAAATGGATTTATTGATCCAAATCTTAAAGTGGCCCGTTGCCTGCCAATATGAGATCTGTATCAATAACATTTGATAAATTAGGGCTCCCAACCCTTTTCTTTGTTTGCTTTATCAACTCCACTTGGCAATAACAATAAAAGACTCCAGGTGGTATATTTGGAATGGCTTATTGCACTCGTCATGTACGTTACTGACCTTAGGGCCCAGCTCTGTGATTCTGCACATGTTATAACCCCCAGAAAGGCACTGCTGTGCCTGACTTCCTCCCTGGAATTAGACGTTCCCCTGCTAAGTTGCATTTCAATATCAGCCTCACGCATTAACCTTGAAATGCTGTGCCCATGATGTAGGTAGCGTCTTCATTTTCCAGATGAAGAAATTAAGACTCTGCGAGGTTAAATGAGCTGCCCAAGGCCATACGGTAAATCTCTCATGCAGCTGAGTTCCAGATAGAGGTGTCATGGTTCCTGAGTGAGGGTGTGACACTTTCCTTCTCTGTAGTTATGGAGTAAAAGGAGCTGAATTTACAAAAATTTACAAAAAGCTTTCTCCCTGGCCTTGGCAAAGTCGCCATCTTATCTCTGAGTCTTCTAGGGGAAGAAGACCATGTCCCCGTGTAGGAAGCAGAGGGTTCCCTTGAGTTTTGGAAGAACATGTGCTTTGTTTGGTCTTTTTAAAAACTTGAAACACTAAGGTTGAGGACTTTCTTCATCCCACTGAATGCTGACCTTCATGGGATGGTTATCATGCCATGGGTATCTTTGTGGGGGAGGGGGAGAAAGGCAGCTGTTTGCCCAGCTGGACAGATGTTAGGTGGCTGGAGGGTAGATAGAAACAGGAGACTCAGTTCTTCCCCCTTAAGTGCTTACATTTTAGTTGGTAGAAATGGTTGAATGCCAATCTGTATCACCAAATCCCTTGGTTTGTAGGCTGATAGAAATCTATGGTAGGTGACATGGGCCTTGTGACTACATTCATGGGACCACAGCCATGAACACAATAATAATGAATTATTGCAGTGTGCTAAATCAACACACTGCGTACACTTACTCAGCCAATCCTGGCAACTACCTGGAGTGAAGCTAACAAAGGTCTTTGGGGTTGGCAGTGCCTGTGTGTGCCACGTGAGGTAGGGATGTAATTCTGAGCATATAGCTGATCTCTTTGGTGTACATTATGTTGCTATTTTACTTTTGAGAATCTTCTGGAATTTTAAATTAAAGTCATTTTACTCTGTCATCATAATGATGATAAGCTGGAATAGAAAACCAAAGGGATGATTATCTAGTGAAATGTAACAAAACCTGTATGAACTAGAATGCTTGGGAGGTAAGTGGAGTTTTATCAGATTATCTAGAGAAAACTTTTTTTTTGAAAAAACATTTTTGGTTGAAAATTCATTCTAAAGTATATTAGGGAAACATGCTGATTTCTCTATTTTTCTGTCTAACTATACATGATATAATGAGTATAAACACAATTTTTCTTTTTTTAGAGCCTCAGGAAGTTATTATTCTGAAGACCAGAGTTCTTTTTTTTGGTAGGTTGGGACATTAGCCAACTGATGATCTTTAGCTTGGAATTTGTGACATTAGTTCATTTCAAACACAGTGAGTTTAGGAGCACATTTTTCACAATCTTACTTTCTCTCCTCTACACCCAATCCATATGCCTCAAGACTCAAAGAAGAAAAAGACAATTTCACCTGAAAATATTGTTGGGACTGCTGATTCCCCCAGAGATTCAGATCTAATCCATTTGGAGTGGCATCTAGGAATCTTCATGTCTGAGAAGCCGTGTTCTTTTCTAACAAGTACCTGAACGAGGGTATTGGAATCTTCATTCCTAACGAACTGATGTTCCACGGCTCACACTTTGAGAAACAGTGTCAGATGCAGAAGCTCTGGCTCCTAAGCAGGTTCCCTGTGGAGCAGGAAAGGGTGGATGTATTTAGAGAAAGCCAGCTCCCAGAAGGTGGTTCCATGAGTGATGTGGTGATGGTTTTAGTCAATGACCAACTGGTCACACAATCTCGTAGGAAATTCAGACCCTGTGTCATATCCCACATCGTTTACGAACATTTATTGAAGACATTTCCTTGGGATCCCAGGGTCAGAACGAGAAACGGTACAATACAAATCACAGGGAAATGTATTTATTACAGGAGCTGCTTTTTTTTTAACAGTAAGGAGAATTTATTTCATGCCAAAAATATATTATTTGATTGGTATTATTAGATTATAGGAAATCTATGAGAAAAAAACAGTAACACCAGAAAATTATCACATTAGAGTTATTCACGCAGCCATTTGTGTACCCTATGAGCAAGCACCCTTCGAAATCTTTGCTTATTCTGTCAAATAGAGAAATTATTCATACAGAACATTTTCATTGCTTCTAAAACAACACCACTGCTGTGACCGGGCATTGAAGTGTGTCCACATGGATATGTAACAAACAAGTCAGGCACTAATAATAACAACAAATTAGCAACAATTTGATTAAGCGTAATTTATGTCAAAGTACTGAATGGAGATACGATTACATAATTATATGTAAAAAATTTGAGGCAAAGAAGAGATTCTTTTTTCTTACATTCAACTCCACATTCTGCCATTGTCCGGCAGCTGGTTTCTCGAGCTGCCAAGCTGGGTCACGACTTGGGCCAAACCTTTTCTGAGAGAATGGTCTATGCGAGCTGGCGGGTTGTCAAGCTGTGTGTGGTCCTCATAGCCGCAAACGAGTAAATCAGAGTTATAAGTTGCAAATGTGCCTCAAATTAACTTCTGCATAGTAGGGAATGCGCTCGGCATGATTTAAAGTCCGGCTCAGCAACAGCCTTTTCGTGCAGCGGCTGAATTAAGGAGATGATGGAAAATTAAGGCATGGTGGGCCTCGGAGCTTCCACTGGGTCTGAACTCAGTGTACTGTGCTCGAAATGTCACATTCCGAGAGGTCCTGGAATTACCAGGCTCAGTGTCATATCGCGCTGTGGGCTCCGTTCACATGATGCAAGCCCTTGCCTGTCTGACCAGGCCTAAAATAAGACTCTCCAATGCTTTATTTATGAGCTTGGGGCCACCCAGGCCCATGATGTACGTAACCTTGGGGTACACGGTATTTGATCACTTCAATTCCCGTTAACTACCTGTTTCCAAATGGGGAAAATCATTTACCCAGCACATTGCGTTATTCATGAAGACACAAAAGCAGCCTGTTGTGCTGTCACTGGGACTGATTTCCATGTAATGTGATCCAGCTGTTGAATGCTGCAGATTGTCAGTTTCTAATGTTAGTTTTCTCCTTTTCTCTTTCTTTTTTCTTTTTCTTCTTCCTTTCATTCCTTTCTCTATTCTCCATTCTTAAAAAGAACCTAGACCAATTCCAGACATTGTTAAGCATGTAACTGTATATTGAGAAATTATGAGCTGTTCCCTTTTTCAACATAGAAGGTCACAAGTTGGCAGCAGGAGAACCTGTTTTACATAATGCTGGGAACGTGTAGTGCAGGATTTCTTAACTTCAGTGCTATTGCCATTTTGGACACGATACTTCTGTGTTGTTGGGGCGATCCTGTGAATTGTAGGGTGTTTGGGGGCATCCCAGCCTCTGTTCACTAGATGCCAGCAGCACCTACCCATTAACTAAAAATGTCTCCAGACATTCCCAATCTTGCTCTTGGGAGCAAGACTGGCCCTGGTTGATTTAGTGTGACAGCTTATTGGGTCTTTGTTAAAATGAAAAGTCTCACTGACTCTCTTTGAGACTGTACAGATGTGGTTATCAGACCTGGATTTGTAGGGAAAATACCTGGGTTTGAATCTTGGACTCTAACATTTATTGACTGTGTGACTTTGAGCAAGATATTTAGCTTACTTGAACCTTAACTTCTTCATCTATTAGGTAGAGATAATGATACATAGCTTACAAGGTAATCAAAAACCAGTGAACTAATATGTGCAAAAAATGTCACATGATACATGCTCAATAATTGATGATTGAATTATATGACCTGATGTATGAAATATTACAATTGTCAGCTTAGCTATGCAGAGAGATAAAAGACATAAAAGGGTCCTTTGGGCCCCTCTCATCATGTGTTGCCCATTTCTGGTTTTGTCCTTCTTCTCTTCCCCTCTACTTTCACTCCTGGCCATTCTTATATTACAGAACCAGATTCATGATGGGCAAAGCCGTGAGACTGGGAGATTGGAAAGAGAAATGGTGAGGGGCATGGAAGAGAACATCTTCCTGGTGGGATTATTCTATTAGGAAGCCCCATGGGAGGCAGGGACAATTCATTTAGTTTCTTGAGTGTGAAAATACAGAGAGATTGTAAAAACAAAGAAATCGCAGCACGTTGTTAATCTGAACCCCACTCTTCACTCAATGAGCATCAACTCCATCTTGTACCTTTCGCTTTAGGAGAAAGGGAAATCGCTTTCCTTATTCAGGAATGAGGGTGACAAATGTTAAATCTGTTTTCTTAGGAAACAGCTGAGAAAAGAGTCAAAATGATTCCATGTGACTAGCACAATTTTCTGCCTGGCTCGTCAAAGACTGAGTCTCTTTTGAGCTGTATCTAAATCTAGCAATAAGGGCCAAGCTAAGGAGAAGGAGTAGCCATCAGACAGCTAGTTAAGACTATCATCTTTGACGTCTCTCTTGCAGCCATCACACTTATATTTTACAGAGTCTCTCAAGTCTGCTACCTGCCAGCAATTAAGAAAACTCTGGCAAAAAACTTACTCTCCCTATTTGTCCTGAAACTCTCCTTTCTGGGGCGTTGCAGTTTCATTCATTTCTGCAGCTCTTGTTCCCTTATACCCACCCACTTTCCAGTCTTTTCTAGTTGCATTGTAGAATACGACGGTAGGAAGGGATATGAATGATCATCAAGATCGTTCATTGGTTGAATTACTTCTAGAGCATTCCTGACATGTTCCATCTGTCTTCTCCTTGAGTGTTTTCAGAGATGGGGAGCTCACTGTTACCTGAGGCGGGATGCTCAGCGTCTGAACCACAATCTCTAATATCTGCAAGCAGTATTCCTGCAACAAGTGCGTACTGAGGACCCGCCTTGTGCCAGGACCCAAGTACAAATAAAATATAGCTAGCTTCTACACTCAAGATGGGAATTATGGTCAAGGTGAATGGATGCCAACCATTCATTTACTCATTCAACAAATGTTTATGAGCAGTTCTGGTGAACCAGGTACCTTGCTAGGGGTGGGGATACGATGAAGCAAGAGCACCAGTCTTTTTTTTTTTTTTTTTTTTGAGACAGAGACTCAATCACTTGCCCAGGCTAGAGTGAGTGCCATGGCATCAGCCTAGCTCACAGCAACCTCAAACTCCTGGGCTCAAGCGATCCTTCTGCCTCAGCCTCCCGAGTAGCTGGGACTACAGGCATGCGCCACCATGCCCGGCTAATTTTTTTCTGTATTTTTAGTTGGCCAATTAATTTCTCTCTATTTTTCATAGAGACAGGGTCTTGTTCAGGCTGGTTTTGAACTCCTGACCTTGAGCAATCCTCCTGCCTCGGCCTCCCAGAGTGCTAGGATTACAGGCATGAGCCACTGCTCCCGGCCAAGAGCACCATTCTTAACTCTCATGGAGGCTGCAGTCTAATGGGAGTGAAAGACGTTAATCAGAAATTCACCTTAATGAATATGTAATAAGCTTGTGATGAGGAAAAAGGGCATGGCTTTGAGTCCACATAATCATGGAATTTGGCTCAAATTGGGTGGAAAAGGGGGATCAGGGAAGGTTTCTCCAACGAACAGACTGTTTTCTCTGAGCTGTGAAGCACAGATTGCCGCGGTTCTAGGGGTAGGGAGGGGGCTAGCATCCCTTTCAGGAGGATGGAAGGGCTATGGCAGGATCTCATATGGGAACTCTGGGAGTGATGTAGGCCAGTGGGACAGGGTCCATAGAGCAGAGGTGGGGGCCCAGCAGAGCTGCAGGGGCTATGGATTTTGGTCTTTGACTTAATATCAAGGCTGTTGGAGGGATTTTAAAAGCTGTTTAGGGGTAAAATGTACAGACCTGGTCCTGGTTGGCTATGGAACAGACAAGATCAGTGGGTGGAGAGACACACTGAGATAAATCCACGAGAACACTGAGGATGGAGCAGCCCACTGCTGGTGAGGTCATAGCAGGCCTTATGGAGACAGTGACATCTGAGTCCTTGTGAAGTGTGTGTGGGCGTCTTCTAAGCTAGCAAGGGAGGGAAAGGGGTTATAGGCAGGAAAACTGCAACTACAGAGAGAGAGGGGCAGGCCTGAAGACTCACAGGAATATGCCAGAACACATCCAGTTACCCTTCATGGCCTGGAGCACAGGGCCATTGTTGGTGGTGAGAGTCAGGGTGTGAACGTGGTCAGCAGACCGAGAGTGCTGGGCTCCGTCCTGAAGATGAGGCTTTGGGGGGAGCTTTGAGTGGGAGAACAAGGTCCTCAGTTGGAGTTTTGGAACTGTCACTTGGCTCCTGTGTGGAGGTGGAGACCCGAGGCCAGACCATCCAGCATGAGGGCACGCAGCAGTCAGTGTGAGGAATAAGGAGGTCTTTTTTCAGGGCAGCAGTAGTGGGCTAGAGTTATCAAGGAGGAGAGAATCAATAGAACTTGGTATTGGGGCTCTAGCATGGCACAGACACCCTTATTATTGCTTTCCTAGTAGCTGGAGAGATGCTGGCTAAAGTTGCCATTAATCTGTACAAAATATGGCTTGGAAGAAAACTTTACAGTGGGGCAAAAAGACAGGCGTAACATACTCAACCAGGTATAGCAGCAACAATGAGTTTTTCCCATTTTATCTGCTCTTTTAGATTGTTTATGCACCTGTTCATTTTTTTTTTGTCAAAAGCAAAGTATTATTTATAAAACGCTGTTTCTCCCCACCCCTCGGAACATCTGGATGTTTGGAGTTGCACAAATCAAACATCTGGATTTAGGCCTGAATTTTCGCCTCTTCTCCCAGATGTTTGGTGTCCCATCAACAAAGCCCATGGGGTCTTCTTGAAGAGCCATTCTCATAAAACTAGGCGCTAAACAAGGCACGAGTCTGCAGATGCATTTTAAGGGGTATGTGAATGAAAAACACCACACAAAGGTGCTATAAAATAACCAAAGTAATTAGGGGTCCAAAGGGATTTTGAGAATTTTTTCTGGTTGACCAACAGCAGGGTAAAATAGTGTGTTTGGGCTTTTATGAAACATTTTTTCAGATGAATATTTGCTTTGAACAAGTAGGGATGGGGAACTCAGGGAGAGTAAAATGTTATGCCCATGGAGGGGTCCACCAGCTGAGTTAGAGTCTATCGCTTAACTGGGCTGGCAGACAAGAGCCAGACACCTCGAAGTTGAGTTCATTCTTTCCTAAGTAGCACTTTTTGGTTACAAAAGTATTTTCCAGTCTTTCTGATTAACCCCTTTGTGGCCTTTTGTAGAAGAATAATCCACAAGGGGCTTGGACAGTTACTTAAATATAGAAATTATGCACAAACTTTGGAAAAGTAAAGCTGTTTTAAAATCTAGGGCAGGAGAAACATGCTTGAGAGACCTTGAAAGTGCAGGGTCTTGACCGTTCCTGGAGCTGGGGTAGGTCGGTTGGTTTTCTCCATCTCCCTGCCACCCTCAGGGAGAGCTTTACATATGTCCTAAAGTATTTTTATCTTTGGATGTGGGGGCATGTGTCTGTCACAGGTCATGCCACCAGTGATCGCAGAGTTCCACGGGGCTGCCGAGAGGCGCTGGGAAGATGCTCCCTTCCTCCTCCCCCTGCCACGCCCACCCCCGGTGTCCCTCCCCAGAAGGCGTCTTTGCTGAAAAACCACATCCCCCCTCCAGATAGAGAACTGCCTTCGGGCCAAGGGTGTATCTGACCAGCTCCATTCCTCTGCGAGAACAACCTCGGTTTGAACTACTGTCAAGGCAAAATTGCTTTATTTCCTAATTTTGATGATATTAGCAAATACATGTAATGGGAAATAAAATTAATCAGTTTGTGCTTGTGAAATTGCCTCCTGTTTACCTCAGCCTTGTAGCGATTTTCCCCCCTCCTACAGGGGTTATTTTAATTAACAGCGTGAATTTTTGGTAGTTTAATTTATTTTATGATTGTGTAAAAATACTCCTTTGTAAGGGTTTATATATAACTAGCCAGCTAATTAGCAGTAATATTTTAACAACAGCTGTAGAAGCAGGGAGTCCCGTGAAACATGGCTTCTCCCTTCAGACCGCCAGAATGTCTGCTGGTGCCTTTTCTTATCAGCGCTGGCTGACGGCAACAAAGGAGGGTAGTGTGAGCATCAGATAATTAAAAGAGAAGTGAGCATTCCAGTCCTCCTCTCACCTGACCAACAGAACTTGCTAAGGACTTCTGTGTGTCCGAGTCTCTGATTTAAGACTCCATCTCCTTGGCTTCTTGTTACTCCACAGTCTATTGTGTATTCTTTGTGGGTCTCGGTATAAGACATACCTTTTTGGAAAATTATGGGTAGTCTTTTAAGGGCATTAACTTGAACTAATAACAGTCACCAGCGTTTGTACCACACTCTCCATTTGCGCAAAGCATTGTTAACGCAGAGTGAGTTTCACCTTATGCTCATTCAAGTTACCTGAATTCAAGTATAAAAACGGAGGCAGTTCGGATGCAGGGGGAGGGGCTGATGCAGAGACGCAGAGACACAGAGATATGAAGGGTCAGGGAGAGAAAAAGTGAGATGGGCAGAGGGAACTCCTCCCTCTATAGCCAACACCTGCTCCCTTCCAGTCCCTCATCTTCTCTCCTGACCAAGCATCTCTTTTGCTGCCTTGGGTTTGGCTTCGAGAGGGTGTGCACTCATTGGCCGCCCTGAGTGAGATTTTAGAGTTCAAAGAAAAGTGGTTTATTTTTCATACCACAGTTTTTACTCTCAAAGACAAGCCAATTACTTATGCTGGAGCTCAGCGTGAACTCTGCCTACACGCTATTTTCCCCTTACGTGTGTGGATTTCAGATTCTAACTCCTACCTAAGTTTGGGCTCCTCGTAACCCTGCAAGAGTGGATAATCCTCAGCCCTGCTTTATATCCTTAACTTCATTTTATAGATAAGGACCCAAAGGGTTGGAAAAGTCAAGTGAGTTGTGCAAGATCACGCAGGAATTTAGTGACAAAGACTGGAGCTACACCCAGCCCTTAAATGCTGGCAGTTTGTTTCCTTAGAGCTTGCGTAGGAGGGAAGCCTCATTTTCCAAGAACTAGGAGACCATTCTTTCCTCTGTGCACCCACCGTGCTTTGCCTTGGTTATAGCACATCCTAATTGTGTCATCGTGGTTCACTTGCATGTTGGTTTCCCTCATGGACTGTCAGCTCCCCGAGAGAGAGCAGACCCTCTTTCTGCCTAGCTAAATCATTACTGGGCAGATGAAAAAATAATAGAAGTTGAACCCTGAACCTGACTTTCCAGTGCAAACTTCTTTAAAGTAAGGAATCTAAATTTCTGCTTAATTGCTTGATATCCAACTTACCACGCTAATAGTTGTGTCTGAAAACACTACATGTGCTGCGGTAGCACAGTGCCTGCAACACAGTAATGGCCCAAGTGCTCACCGTTGACAGGTCCCCAACTTTAGTAGTCTATTGAAAACACCATGCAAAAATTTCCAAAGAGTGTTTAAACCAGCAAAATATGGGGGATCAGTAATCACGTATACATTTGTATGTGCATATGGATGCATGCCCGTGTATGCACGGGTCCATGACCACGCACAGAGAACCTTGGGTTGATAGGATTCACTTAAAAGATCTTCTGGAGAAGTAAAATGCCCAGTGGAGGGATATATAAAATGTTTCTAGGAAGCAGAAGCCTTCTCGTACATGTGATCACTCCAATCACCAATGTAGTAACTTACATTTGTGAAGCATTTTACATTTCACAAAATGAGCGCTACATACAAAGCAGTTGAGGATGGGGCTTGATTGGCTTGATGCTGCATGCCCAGGATGTTAGCACGGTGTCAGTGCTGACACAGAGTAGGCTGAGTGAACTTACTTGGCTTTCAGCAAAGCCTGTGAGTATGTACTGTTATTTTCTCTATTTGGCAAATCAGATACTCCGAGAGGTTAATGATCCTGGTAAAAGTTCCCTAGGTAATCAGTGCCAGAGCTTGAAGTCAAATCCACCAAAGTCTATGCTTCATTTAATTTATTGTGAAATAGCATCACCAATGTATTTACAGGTGTGGATAGATGATAATAACTAAGTATAAAGGCAGCTCATAGTATTGAGAGGATGATACTACATGTAGTGGTTAGAGGTGAGGCTCTGTAATTAGACTTCTGCTCAAATCTTGTCTTTGCCATTTATTCTCTGTGTGGCTTTTGACGAGTTACCTAACCTTTCTGTGCATTGGTTTCCTCATCTGTTAAGTGAGAGCAATATTCGCCCCTCCCTCATGATGCTGTCTTGAGGGAGGGTTATAGAAGACGATGCCATTTGCTGAGTGCCGGGCACGTCATCAGGGCTCAATGGTTGCTACCTAAGAAGTGGGGTGGCTGGTCCTGACTTCTGGCCCTAACAGCAGTGTGATCTTCCCGTGTCACACTATCCTCATTTAGAAAATGACAGGCTGGCAGATGTGATCTATAAGTCCCCTTCCAATTCTATAGTGAGCCATCCTAGCATAGCTTTGTGGTGTTTTACATCTAATATGACTCCTTTCAGTATTTCTAAAATGTTTTCATTCTCTGATGAAGAGAGAAAATAATAACGTGAAGTTGAGAGAGAAGGGAGAAAAGAGGAATTGTAAGAGCATCGGTAGGGGATGGATGGAGGACTGGGTATCATATGACAAGTAGCTAAATTGGCTGTTATGGGTATTGAACTCCATTTGGTGTGTAATAGTAGGTGAGCACGTGGCCACATGAAACTCACATCTATATGTCAACTCTCCCCAAACACCATCTCAATTAATGAGCACTGAATGAGGAGTGGAGATTTGGTTGGGCAGAGATAACAGTAGAAAATATGAGAAATATAAGTATAATACTGTAATTAAAGAAAAACCGACGTGACTTCTGCCCTCCATCTCTATTCTTTTTTCTTTCTTTTCCTGGTAAGCAGCATAAAGCAAGAACTGTTATGGAAAGTAGATAAAGGAAGCAACATTTCTTTAAAAATCTAAAAAAAAAAAAAAAAAAAAATCCAAACTTGGAATTTCTTTTCATGGGGAAACAATAAAGGGTTAGATAATTCCGAGGTTCTCACTGCAAGAAAACAATAATTATATTTTGTATTTTATTATCATAATAGGTTCCTGGATGAATGTACAAATCTAATAAAACCATAATACCAAGCTACAATGGGCTTCATGAATTGGAAATGGAGTGAATTTAAATGCTTTTGGCACCTGCCACCTAGTTCCCCAATAATAAGATCCATAATTTCCTGATAAGTGTGTGCACAACTCTTGTAAATTTAGCTCTATAGAAGGGCCAAACACTATTTTCAGTGTTCACGTTAATTTCTTATTAGCTTTGCCAGCCCCACTCCTTCATGTCTAACCTTTTTGCCACTTAAAAACACTGAAATGCAGAGAAAGATTTTTGTGACTTTTAAAGGGATTTTTGAACGTGTAATTAGCTGTACAAGACCAGAAAAATGGTGAGTCATCTGGGCTTATTTAAGAGTGTTTCGAAAGCACTGGGTGTCACTTGTACACATTTAAAGAACACTCTGTGTTTGCAAATGGAGCAGGAGATGTGAGTGTGTGTTCGTAAGGCTCAGAGCACTGCAAAAAAATGCTGCTGCTTTGATTGGAGTGTGTGCTGTAGAAGTTTAGTGCAGTTTTCTCTGGAGCAGGGTACAGGTAGAACTAGAGGGCAATGTTGATGTGGCAAGTGGGACGGGAGAGATGGGGTTTCATTCTTCTGCTTAAGCTCTTGGTACGTGAAAAGGCCTCTATGCTAAAAGCAGATGCCTCTTCGGGCCCCCGACACATGGCATTTCCAGGCACAAATCAAGGTACTGTACTGGGTCCATGGAAATCCTCTATCTTCAAAAAAGGGTGTGTGTGTGTCATCATGGGTGAGGTCAACTTCAGATTGGTCCCATTTGATGACTTAGTGCCAATTCCACAGGGGAATCTGTGGAGAGGCCACCAGGAGTGTCTTCTGTATTTAGATATATCTTGCTCACCCTGCCAGAGACCCACACAGTACCAGATGGGTGGCTGCTGAGGTCATGATCCAAGAGTCGGAACTCTCCTTACAAAGCTTCCAGAAACATGGCAAAACTTTCAAAGCTGTCGGCTCACTGCTAGAAACCAGTAGTAGGTAGACCTTACCAGTTCTCTTTTTCCCCTCCATTTAGCTGATACGCTACCCCATAGCAAGGCTTTCATTCCTTTAGGCTCACAGGGAACCCTTGGATATTGATGGTAACTTAATTGCTGGTGGCGGGAGTTTGTGATATTTAATCCATATAGTCACAGTAAGGGCAAACATACCTCTGAAAAACTTGCAGTTTCCCCCGTGGGTCCTCCCCAGCCCTAGGACACATTCTGCTCCCCCTTTCTGCTTGGAAAAGGCAGTTCAATGGAGCTGAGTCACCTGCTCCGATCACTTCCTTATCAGCTGCGGATGAGTCTACCTTACCTTTGCCCCTAGTCTCATTTAATTAGATATAAGCCTACCTCAAAGTCAATTCATTCTGTTTCTTAACATTGACCGCAGTTTCTCTTTTGGCTAACTCCTTGCCTTTCCCTGTGATTGAAGCAGTGGAGGTTGATAATTCATTTTGTTCCGCCATTATTGATTTGGTGGCTCTGGTCCAAAATTTGAAAATTTCTCTCCAGGTTGTTCTTGCCCTTGGTTTCTACAAAGACATTGCATAAAATGAAGGGTGTAGGTCAGAAATAGAAACATCAGTGCTACTTTAGGGTATGAGGGTCCACTTTCAATTGTGAAAGAGGCTTATTGTTAATTACAGAGATTTCCAAGGGCATCACACACTTCTCATGCGGTGGCTGGGAAAAAATCCTCCTTACAAATGCTTTCTAAACTGAGAATGGATTTGAAAGACCATTGTCTGCCCCAGCTCTGAAATTATTCCCTCATAAAGGACTTGTGTAAAGGTTTTCAAGATACCTTTATGTGAAAGATAAACTATATTAAGGGCCCAAGAGCTTCTCCTCACTGCATTTTTACTGAAGGTTTCCTTTCTTGATTCTTATAAATGTCAGTTCCTTACAGTCACCACCTCCCTTGGATTAAGGATTCTGAACCCGAAAGTGGATGCTTCTCTGACATTTTTTCTTTTTATTCTGGGTACCATGGTGGGTGGTAAGTGGCCAGTGGGGTTTTTTTCTTGCTGCATCATTACTAAAATGAGATTATTGGGGGCATCTTATCTTACCTTAAAAAAATCTTTCCAAAACTAGTATTTCAGAAACCCTAAGAACCAAGAATTTGTGTCGTGGGGCTCTTGTGGAGGCTAACGTTTCTCCATTATTCCTCTAGAACGTGATGCTTTATTTATTTATTATTCATGTTGTAATCAAGGACCAACTAAAAAACAAGAAAAAAAAAAGAAAAGAGAAGAAAAAGATCAAAAACTATCTTATTTTGTTTCATTTTTCCCAATCAGTATGGCAAGCTGAGCCAGTGACCACAAGGGTCTCTTTATTGGATTATATGAACGAGCAGTGGAAATGAGCAGAATGCATTATTTTCCTCAGGTTACTTTATATGAAGACGGGTCCTTTGAATTAGCACATAACCACAGTAGTGTGTAAGCTTCTTACTTTTCTTCTCTGATTTTTTAAAAGACAAAGAAAGAATATATGACATTGTCTTGTATTTTTAGAAAACTGGTAGTAGACGCCTTCCAGAGACACTTATTCTAACTGGAGCTAAAATCTCTCTCTTCCTCTCCGTCTAATTTGATATCACTGGTCTCTATAAATAAAACAAGCCTGTAATGCCAGTTTATCATTGGCTTAGAGATCAACTCAGCATTGACCTCATGCCTGTAATTAACTCAGTTTCCTATGATCAGATAGTGAAACCATAACCCCAAAAAGTATTTTTCCTGAAGCTAAATAGCAAACCCAAAGATGCAACCATCATCTAAGGACTTCTAAAATATTTCCCTTCTGTCAGTCACGTCTGTTATAAACAGGTAGTGCAAGATGTTTATAAGCCTCGCTGGCTGTCAGCTAGCAAAGCGGCCAGCCAAAATCGGGGAAAACTCTTACTGCGTTAAGTATTCTGGCTCGATGCAGCCAAATCCAAATCTGCCCATTGCGCTTTCATTTCAATAGGCCCTCTAGATTCTTAATTACAACACAGGCTAATTATGCAGTCAAAGTTCTAAACCGCACTGGATTTGCACAGCACGTCTCTCCTCCCTGGCATTATTGTATTGGTTTTCCCGACCCTGTCAGACAGAGATTTAAATCCTTAACCTGACATTCATTGTGTTCTGTGTATCAGCTTTTCCTGCCTCTCTGAATTACGTGCCCAATAAAGTTCTCATTTCTGTCATAGGTCAGGACTTGGTCTTTTATAAATTCTTAGGCTGGGACCATTTAAATTCTGTTTTTGATTTTATCCTGCCTCTTCAAATTATTTGCCTTGTAAGCGCTTTAACTTTTTGGTCTTTAGCCCTAGCTTCTTAGGCTATTAATTTTTTTTTTTTTAACCTGTGTGACCATTGAAGCAAATTTATAGAAAATCTCATTGACAGTGAAGTAGCTCTATCCTGGAGAAAGAAGAGGAATGTTTGGAAGGTCTTCAAATGGGAGTGTTTGCCAAACCTCGTGTGTGTGTGTGTGTGTGTGTGTGTGTGTGTGCTCTCTTGATGCAGGTCAGGGAGGAAATCTCCAGCTATTACAGCCTCCCCAGTCTGGCATGGGCACATGTTCTCCATCCGTGCATTTCCTCTGCCACTGCTTTGTTGTTTGGTTGCCATTTCAAGGGGACAATGTCTTAGTTTCCTCTAAATCCACATACAAGAAGGAGAAAGGTAGAGGGAGAAGAAGGGGTCTGAAGAGAGAGAGAGAGACAGAGACAGAGAGACAGAGAAGGACAGAAAGAGAAAGAGAGAACTCTTTAGTACAGTGTGCATATGAAAGGCTTACCATACATGAACAGGCCAACATATCACATCGTATTTGCTTGGCTATGGGGTGATTTGTTAAAATAACTTTATTTCTTTGTTTTAACTTGGGGAGGAAATCCTCAAATCTCATTTAACTTGCGTATGCCTCTAAGTGAGACTTTTTCAGTTGTTCTTACAAATTCCAAAGACACCCTGGAGACACGTTGCGCCTGGTCTCTCCCTGAGAATAAAGGGGGCCCAAGGCCAGCTGAACAAGCAGAGGATGCTGGGCTGCTGTGGTCCAGGGCCCCGGTGCAGCCTTGGGCACCCGCTGCGGGGATTCTAGTAGCTACCGGACGTTCTTAGTCACCTTCTGCCTGTCCTGAATTCCCTTCCAGCCATGTCCTCATCACACTTCCCCGTCTTTGAGCCCTTGCCTTGAGGATTTGCTTTCTGCCAGCTCAGTCAATAGTCATATTCATGCAGACATGTTAGAAGCTACTAACTAGCCAAAATTGTATTCCTTCTAGATAAAGCATTCTCATCTTAACAGATCCCTCTAGGACAATTCGCTAAGTCAAAAGGATGGTGCTCCTGGTAAGAATTTCATTTGATCCTATGGGTGTCCCCCAGTTAGGCCAGGCTGAAGGCCAGATTCTCTGCACTAGCATAAGAATGAAACTGACTCTACTAAGGCAGTAGCAGCATGTCTTGGTGAATTTTTTTTAAGTGTATTTATGTATTATGTACATATATATTTCTGGGTGGGCAGTTTATTGATCCCAGCAGCTGTTGAATTTTTATATGCCATTTATGATTGTTCCCGTGATAGAGTGAAATATTCAAGGCAAATTTGATCAGTGTTTCTTAAAAAGGTCAAGTACTTCTACACGATATTAGTCTGCAGGCTTTGCAAGATGTCCCCTGCCAGTCCAAAGGGAGCTGGACAGGTGTATGGAACTAACAGAGTCACGAATTGGAGGCCGGCAAAGTGGTGACTGATGGAAGAGTTTAAGCAAACCTGGTTCTGCATCCACATAACTATTGATGATTTAACAACTGATCTGTGCTCTCTCCGAGAAGGGAACAATGTAATTTTCGCGGGGTCACTTCCCTTGTACAAAGAATCAGGTTCCAGGATTTTCTCTGCCCTCCTCTCAGGAAGTAAAGAAGAAGAGTCTGATCATGATAGCAGTTGGCCAGCCACAGCCTAATTCAGTCACGTCACTTGCTGAACTGCTTGGTAATTTCATTGTCACACTGAAAGACAGATTGAGACGTATTTCAAAAAAATGTTTCATGGTGACCTGAAAGGTTATGTATTTGAAAATGGCCACAGAAAAGTAGACAGTGTATACCATTTTGTGTGAATTTGAAAAGTTTTTCTTTAAATTGAAGGGAAAACAGGAAAAAACAATGACCAAATGCCGAGCTATTTTCTTTGCTAGAATAGTCGTTACTTCTTCCGCCCCTGGAAAATAAATAGGTTACTATCTAGGTCTTTGTGTTTTCTCTACCTCAACTTTATTGTATGTCTTGTCAGTTTCACTCTGGCAGTATTATATTTGACAAGAAAAGGACTGGAGTTTGAGTTGGCAAAAATAGAAAAATAAAGCACATGTCCCAAATAAATACACAACTGATGCTTAGTGGTGCCCCCATTCTTTGTGTTCCCATAAGGAAATATAGTTTCTTACTGAGTGGATGCTTCTGTAGGTATTTGACCTCTGCGGACTGCAGCTGGACAGCTAATTTGGGGAGGATTACGACTGCCCCTTCAGAGAACTTTGTTGCCTGAGTCCCAAAATGTGAACTCCATCTCCTAAGGTTTCCAGGATTGAGCCCTCTGGGATGTGTCACCCCGAATCTTGTGGCAAATTTTCTGTATAGGGAACCCTTAGGAGAGAAACTGGACCAGACTGGAGAGTACCTTACATCTGTTTGAAATACTGACTATCTGAGGACTCTGGATGGTCTGGGATTTTTAGTGGAATTTATAGGCTAAAATCTCAAGAGGTAGGATGTAAAGAGAAGTAAAGTAGCTACCCTGGTGTGGCAAAATGAGTGGATGACTGAGCCCAGAGCTGGGTTTTAAACCCGGAGACTCCTGCTCTCATCCACCCTCCTCCTCTGCCCCTCATTCTCGTAGCGTCTGTAGCTGCAGAGAGAACTTTGGTTGTAGAGTTTCAGAACGTGAGACCGAGCAGACAGGCAGGGTCTGAATCTTAAAGGGACTTAAGTTTCAGGCTACGGACTTTGAATTTTCTCTTCGAAGCACTGTGAAGCCCTTTTTTTTTTTTTTTTTTTTTTTTTACAGTCACTTGGTTTGGATCATTCTCTAGTTTTCTCTGTTCTTCTTCCATACCCGATGAGAGCTGTCAGATCAAAAAGTTGTGGTGATGTTATCCCTGATGAAACAATAAAATCTTTTCTTCTTTTTAAATAAATTTTATAAGATGTCTGGTTCCCTAGTCCTCCCCAGAGAGGTACAGTCGCTTGGTCAACAACCTCCGTCTAGATCATACTTTGAAATCAACACTGGGCCAACTTATTTGGCATGTTTGGTTGGCAGTTATTTTTCTCAAGTCTAACCACGTTTGTCCCAAGTTAACAAGATGCAAGTAGTCCTGTCTGCTTTCTTTCACTTCTAGATCTTTCCTGACCTCAACCTCAGTTCCTTCTCTCTTCTCACTTTGCTGAGAGATGTTCTACTCTGGAGCCCAGTCTCCCTTTCTCAGATTTCCTTCCTTCAAAAGAAGGTATACTCATGGTTCAAATTAGAGACCTAATCTTGGGACAAAGGAAGGTGCTGTATGAGGTGGTTCTAAGGGAACCAGACAGGGATTAAAGACTAGTGGGCTGTGCTCACTGCTACAGCAGGAACCAGCCACTGATCTCAGGCAAATTAACTCGTATCTCTTATCTTCTCTTTCCTCAGCTTTAAAAGGAAGCAGTCCATATAAGATGGGACCTGATCCCTATGAAACTGGGTCTCAGATCTTTGTCCTGCCCATTCCTTCCTCAGAAGGAAAACTCTAGAAGATCAAGAGAAGAATCCCTGAAGTGGAGGGTTTTTACTATTTTGTGTTCATTTCACGAGCAGGTTAGGGATGGGAAGATGATCCTTATCACTCCAAAATGTATGCTAAATACCAGGGCTTGTTTATACACATGTAGTCATGCAAGAGTGACTAAAGATGATCAGATTGGAAGGTGTTGCTGAGAACAGGGCTGCAATCAATAGGACTGCAATGGTAATAACTCCAATAGTCTAGTTAAAGAGATGTGAATTGCACTTCACTTGAAAGCAGGTTAAAATCACAGTGGAGCAGTGTGGGAGAAGGAGCTGAGCATCCACAGAGTGGTCATGAGTTTTGATGCCAGTGCTGGGACTCTGGGATTCTGGTCTGCATTTCCAAATATGCCTTCAGCTACCATGTTGTCCCTTATAGAGAAATAGGAGCTCCAGAGAACATAAGACTTCCCTACCCTCAACAATAACAAATAATGTAAAGAAATATTTCTTTTGAGGGGATATACTAGTGGGTCTCACCCAAGCTGAATGTTAGAATCACCAGGAGAACTTTTAAAAAGTCCAGATACCCAAGCTTCACCCATGACCAATTCAACCTGAATTTCTGGGAGTGGGGCCCATGTCTCAGTATTTTTTAAAGCTTTTCAGGTCATTCCAATGTGCAACCAAGACTGAGAACCACTATTTAAAGCCCTTGCTTCCCCAAATGTGGGAATCACTTAGGGTTGTTTGTAAAAGATACAGTTACTAACTCAGAATCCCAGGGTTGAAGCCTGCATATCTGCATTTTAAACAAATTCCCCAGGTGACTCTGACACCACCTGGAGGAAGAAGATAAATCCACTGGCAAACAAAAGGATGAACTTTGGCAGATAAATATCAACTTTTGATAGCATGCAATTTACAGCCTTAATGGGTTTGTGATAGTTCTTACTGATTGTAATGGGTGTAACTAAGCAGCATTAGATCAAAGACCAGGGCTGACCCTCAAGGCTGGGGGCTTCTGAGGGGTCCTGCCTTTATTCTCTACCTGGATTTTGAACAAATTGAGAAATGAAAGAGTCCAAATAAAGGCAATATAATCGTCTTTATTTCTATTGGAGCTGATAGTAGGTTTGGCCATAAGAAGCCCATGGCCCTTCACTATAATCCCAGGATTTGATAGATTTATCCATCTAGTCATTGCAGGATATTCTCCCATCTCACTGGTGCTTTCTGGAATCACCAGGAATGCCAGCATGCTGAGAGTTGCTCATGCCCAAGATGAGAAGGATGGGGCCTGAGCTGAGCTGGGCATGCTCAGTGTTCTTCCCAAATTCAAGCAAATGAGCCACTCCACTCCCTCACTGTATGGAACGTGAAAGGCAGCTGTTTCCCAGGGAAATCCTTTCCCCATGCAAACCCTTGGAAGGAAAAACATGTTTCTCTCAATCACTAGGCAATCCTGTAAGTTATTTTTGCCTCCCATTCCCATTTTGTACCCTTAAAACTCAGGTTCCCAGTGCCCTCCTCTCTTGAATCTGCCCTCAGAGTTTTCATTAATGTCCATTTTCTCTCCTAGGTAATGAGCATCCCTGGAGTCCTAGGCCCAGCTGGGGTTTGGAGGTCTAGAGCCCAAGCTGAGGTTGGAGGTGAGGGGCTGCTGGGGGTTCTTCCATCACCTTGTATTAAATCCCTCCTGTTTAAAATACCTAGAGTGATTTCTGCTTTTCTGACTGGACTGTAACTGGTAGAGTTGACATTTTATGTGTACCATCTTCTTTAACATTCCCAGCAACCTGGATTTCTTTGTATTATTTTATATGCATTTTGCAGATGAGACCACTGAAACGTAGGAAGTTCAGGTCATTTGCCTAACGTTGTATTTCAAGAAGAGTTGGAACCAAGAATTCAAACCCAGCTTTGGTTCAATACAAAGTATGTGCTTTTCCCCATTGTTTCATGTCTCACTACTCTGCACAGGATAAAGAGCCAAGATAGGGGTTTTCTCTTTTAGCTAAAGATCCTGTAAGAAGTTCCACATGGAGGGGCAGTGAGAGGGTGACCAAGCTCATCTGTTCCCCAGCACACATCTCCCAGCCCCTGCCCTTGTGCATTTCAACATCTATAAACATCACACAGTCACAGACCTGAGAGCTGGAGGAGCCAGAGCCAGATCATCTGGCCGGGCATCCTGCCTCCTGGAGAGCAACCACTAATTATCTCCATTTTCCCAAATACGGTAGCCAGTGCTGACAGGGTGTGCGACTCGCCCAAGATGACACAGCCAGTAAGTGGTAACGCGGGTTCCAGGACTTCTGGGTGGCTTCAGCTCCTCCGACTTTGCCATGGAAACACAGAGCAAAAGAAATAAGCCTAAAAGGAAAGGCTGTGGGATGATAGCTTTCCCGGCATTATTCCAGAGTTAGCTCTTCTTTGCTTTAAACCAGCCTTCCCCACTAACTCTGCAGGCAAGAATAGGGGAAGCTGCCGGCGGGGAATCCCCCCACCCCTGCGGCCCTCCCTGCGTTCACGTCTCCCTAATCCTCCTTGCTAACGGTGCACGGCCTCCCCCAACCCGCCCAAGTCAGGAGTGCAGAGGAAAGACCTGGGAACAAGTCTTACTCCACGGCAGGCACACGGCTATGAAAGAGGACGCAGGCTGGGTCGGCGTGTGATGCCGAAGGCTGGGTGCCTCTGAGCCACTACCAGGTTCCCACTTTCCTATGATCCTGCAGTCTGGCCGGAATGAGCACATTGAAGACAAACGTGTGGGAAATCATCATGTCACTGGTACTTAGTGTCAGACGGTGGCGGAGTCAGACACATGCTCTTCTTTTAGCAGGAATGGCAAAAGCGGGGATGGGAGGAGACTGGGGCATTAGCTGACAATGTGGGCATTTGGAACCAGCTCTCACCTTGCCTCCCTCTCATTCTTTATAATTATTAGTGTAATGATAACACTAATAATAAAATAAAAGACAGGGAAGTCAATGAGGAAACAGTCCTCTGCCTTCCTGTCTTTTATTTTATTATTAGTACTATTATTTTATCTTTCTGACTCTTTTGATCTCATTCTCAATTTTAGTTTCTCATTTTTTCTGTTCTTTGATCATTGGTTTGGATATTCATTCAACTTAAGCTCCAGTCTACTGGACAACTCTGCCTGAATATCTAATCATTTCACTAACTTATTATGACTCCAAAGGAGATGCTTGTTCTTCTTGGTCCAAACCTACTCCTCCTGTAGCCCTGCCCATTTCAGCACCTGGAAGCCCCATTTTCCACTTATTCAAACCAAAAAGCTTGGGATCACGACCTTGACCCCACTTCTCTTTCTGTCACCCACCTTATCCAATCCATTTGTAAATCTCATGGGATCCAGTTTCAAAATATCCCCAAGGTCCAATCACCTTTTAGTACATTTCAGGTATCACTCTGGTTCCAGTCTCTTAGCCAGATTACTACAATAGGCTCCAAGCTGGTCTCTCTGATTCTTTCCTTTCTCCTGTGGCCTATTCTCAACAGCTGCAGACCTTGTTAAAACTGGTCAGATCAGGTCTCTCTCTGCTCAAGGCCCTTCAATGGCTCCCATGTCACTCAGAGTGAAAGCCTTGGTCTTAAAATGGTCTGTGAAGCCCCAGCCCCTCCCTCGCTGAACTCATCACTCTGCTCCACCCACACTGGCCTCTTTGCTGATTTTTAAACATGCTTGACACACTCCTACCCCAGGACCTTTGCACTTGCCATTTCCTCTCCCTTCCTCAGATACGGACATGATTTGCTCTTGTAGTTCCTTTAAGTCTTGTCTCAAAAGTCATCTTTTCAGGGAGCTCTTCCCTGAGCACCCTGTTTAAAGTTGCAAGCTTCTCTCCTACCCCAAGTACCTCCATCCCCCTGAATGCTTGCATTTCTTCCATGGCACACGTTGTGATCTAATGTTTTGTTTGCTTTAAATATTTGTGTCCTATAGTCAGTCATCTCCACCTCACCCTTCCACTTTACCTACGTTCTCATCAGAATGTAAGCTCTTTGAGGGCCTGCATTTTTGTCTGTTTCGTTCGATGCTTTATCTACCTTGTAACAGATGCTCAGTAAATATTGTAGAAGAAATGAATGAAAAAGTGATTGGATGGATTATTTTGCACCTAGTGTGGGCCAGGCATGGTGATAGCATTTAGGACTATCTAAGTCATTTCTTCACCTGTTTATTCCTTGAGCCAAAAACCCATATGATGTGTGCTTGAGGATGTTCTAGGACATCCTCTCTTTCTTTTCTCAACTCATTTCTCGTTTCAGGACTCTCTTTTTTTCCCACTTCCACAACAACTTACTGACCCCTTTTTCATTTCTGAGTGCCTGTCTTGTTCCTAATGTCTTATTCTCGTTCTCTGCCTCTTTCTATGGATCCCAGTTCCTCGATGTGGCAGAAGGTGTGCAGTCTGAACAGATCCCCTAATCTCCCCAAGGGATTTCGTTTGGTTTTCGGCTTCCTCCCAACCAGCTGCAGTTTTCAGGGTGTCAAGGCAGGGGAGGATGTACTCAGTAACCACACCGCCACCCTCCTCCCCATCAGCGCCCCTGCTGAATCCTATCAGCCCTCACTGGAGTGGAAGGAAGTGATAAAGATTAAAAAATGCTGGAGTTTTTGGTTCTATGGTGAATAATGGCATTCAGCTGGCTTTTTACTCCCATCCTATTTATGATATTTCTGCCCAGGGTTTCATGGGAATTGAATCTCAGAGAACACATATTTCTTTCTTTTTTATAAAGGGGAAAAATGTTAACACATGCATAATATCCTAGTAACACTAATGGGACTCTAAATGAAAGGAAGAAAAAATATTACTTGTAAATCAAACTACATTTGTCTATATTTCCTTTCTACTCTAGCCCCTAATCATACAAAATTAAATGTGGTTGTATTCCATATTTTCATAATTCCAAATAATCTCTGTAGTTACTATTTTTAATGAAGGTATACTACTGCATTTTCTTGATCATGAAGTGCTACCGATTTTAAGCTGCACCATTGCTTTTGTAAGAGTTTTTCAAAGAAGCAAAGAAATATCACCATGTAAAATGTATACATTGAATACAAGATGTAATCTAATTTTAGAAATGTTAAAAATTTACCCTGCAAAAGGTATCTTAAAATTTAGGAAATAAAGCAGTTCATAGTATGTATATTTTAAAATTTACTTTTACTACAAAAAACCCTGCTGTGAAAATCTTTGTGCCTATAGCTTTCATCTTTTGAATGGTTTCCTTGGTATAAATTCACAGGAGTACAAAAGTCTTATGATTTTTCTGAAGCATATTGCCAGGATGTTTTCTAAAAGGGTTAAAGCATTTTACATGGTTACCCAGAATGTGTGTTAGCCTATCTGGGCTTAATTGCAACACTGCCAACATCAGGTATTATAATTTTTTGTTTTATAATTATATTGATTTTTCGGACGGTGGCAAAAGACACATTAGTAGCAAATCTAGTGATGTGTTTACCCTGCTAGTAAAAGGTGTTACTATTGACAAGGTGGTATAAGACTATCTTATTTAGGTGACGAAGACTGGAACTTGTTCTTCAAAGTCCTGGCCTTTGGCTGAGGTAGAGGAGGAGATTCAATTAATAGAATTATTGAAAAAGAAAATCAATTTTTGTTTCTGAGAACAAATCCAATCAGACTTTTGCCATTTCCCAAGGACCTTTAAAAGAAAGTACCACACTGCAGGCTAACCTTGAGATTTTCAAGAATTTTCGTTAGGGACTTTGATGCTGCTTGTTTCTGTTACAGCATATGTAAGGAAGGATTCAGTGTAATCACTCTGAAGACATGAAAATGAAGGTAACAGACATTTATATATGGCATTTACCGTTTTCTGGTCAACACTGCCAACGCATTACATATGTTAGTTCCTGAATTCTCACAATAACTCCGTGAGATAAGTATTATTATTATTTCCCATTGGTGGATGAGGAAATTGAGAGACAGAGAAATTGATGTATCTGGTAAATTAATAAGTCAGGTTACCAAGAAATGCAGTCTGCATTGAGCCTATTTTCTTAACCACCTCAAGGCACTGTCTTCTACATATGTAATGCACTGCGGTGTGGACAGGAGGTTGATGAAGAGTCCTGAAGGACTTTCTACTCTATGCTAATGAGCTTCCCTTTCCACCTCTAGGATGGGAGGATGAGATTTATTCTCTTGACAACTGAAAGCACATTTTCCTGTCTGCTTTTTGACTCCAGTCCAGAGCCAAACACCCCGATGACATCTTTTGCCCTTGGAGTTGATCCCTGAATTATACTCTTCTCCTGTACCCTTTCTCTTCCCCTCTGCGCTATCAATGGGCATCTCTCAGCGAGGCAGATGTTCTGAACACTGGGACTTGCTAAAATTAACGCAAACATTCCAAATGCTGCAGTAGCTGGGATGTTTCTAGAACATTTTTATTTCCCTACTGGAAATAATGGTGAACTTTGAGTGAAGAAAAGTCTTGTCATTATTGGAACAAACCAAACCATTTCAACTAGCTAATTTAATTATGACTATTCCATTGTGCTTCAAAACTTATTACTTTATGTATTTCTTCTGTACTGTTATGTACATACCAATATCTCCTCCATGTTTGGTTGTGAAGAATTAGTAGTATGTTTTATTTATACGAATTATTTTTCTTGTTTGGAAATTAATTGAGCTGAATGATTACGAGTACAGGTTTTAGAGTCAGATAGACCTAGATAAAAAACAAGTTTCTGCATTTCTCATTTTGTGACCTTGGATAAGTTGTCTCATTTGCTTGAGTATGAAAGTGAGGATAATACTCACATTGTATCTCATATCTTTGCTGTAAAGATTAAATAAAATTAGCAAGCTAATTATTATAAAATGCACAGATAGTACATGACACATAGCACATGTGTCATAATGAATTAGCTAATATTAACACATATGTAATACAAATTTAGGGAAAGTCCAAACTCAGAACTCTCTGGAAAAAAGCATTTTATCTTTTTCTTATTTCTCTTTATCTAAATCAGTGACTCTCAGCCTCATTCACTATTCAATTTTGTGAGTTCTTGTCCTCTAAAAATTTCTTCTAAAAAGAAGAATGAATTAAGATTTATTTTGTCTGCAGAAATTTAAAAAAATATAATGTCGAAGTTTCTTTTGTGAGCCTTGGAGACATCCACATTTCTTTTGTCATCATCTTTGGGGGAGGAGGGAAGTGGGATGTGCTGTTTCTTTTAGTAATTTCTAGAGTTGTACCAAGTCATTGTAAAATGAGTGGACTTATATCCGAGGAGAGAAATTCTCAAAATTCAAGTCTAAAATTTGGTCCAAAGAGAGAAATTTCTTCTCCTTAATGATGGGACCATGTAACTGGGTGTTATCACCAGGAAGGATCCCTCCACGGGGCCTCTGCATGGGAGGGTTGGCCAGTGAGGCTGTGAACTCCAGCACATGGACATCGCCTTTGTTGGTTCATGTCTGAATGGCCTCCAATACCAGGTCTGAGGTACCACGCACTGAGCGTCACATGTCCAAACATCATCCCCACTCCCATATTTATAACTGGTTCCAGGAGTGTCCCTGTTTGGGGGAGGGAAGTATGGGCCTCTGGAGTCCAGCCAGTAGCTGCAGGTGTTTCATGAAGATAGACAAGAGTTAAGGGAATAATGGAACAACTCATTGAACGATTATTAACTGAGCAGGATACATGATAATGATGGTGACAAACATTATATGAGATTTTATCTTGATGGTGGCTCTCATAGGGTGGAGGCAGTGATGCAGGTGGTGACAGAAAAATGACTGCTTCACCAAAGAATTCAGGAAAGCAAGAGCCCAGTGTGACAGAGCAGATAACCTGGTTGCAATCCCAGCCTGCAGGCATTGATCTGACAGCTGCTCTCAGCCTTGGAGAGAGATTGTGGTTGCTGCCAGATAACAAGAGTTCAGAGCACACTGCTGGCCCAGGTGTGATGCCCCTGGCTGTGTGCTGGCACTTGCAGAAAGGCAGAGCAGCCTCCCTGGCTCCTTTTGCAAGGGTCATGGGGCCATGAAATGTCTCCAAGAGGTTTGGCCTAGTACCAGTTACCCTGTGTGCTCACCTTTCTGCTATCACTACTTCTGAATCAGCTGAAATTTTGAATTCTAAGGGAAATGTAAGTACTTCTCTCTCCTCCATTGTTTTAACTGGAAGAGGGTTTTGTGGTCCCCATTTTGGACTTGGTGATGGTTCTAGAAAAGGATTAACCTTATGGGTGTGCACTCCAGGCAAAGCAGAATCAAGGTCTTTGGGACATAAATCTCAAAGTGAAGTGAAAACATCACTGAGGATGAAAGGAGAGCAATGTGGAATTTCTCCACTCAGGGAAAAGACTACATGTGGTTGTCTTCTCCAAGACTGTGCTGCTTGGGGTGGGGAATGATCACATAAAGGGGCACATTGGGTAACACTGGATGTTCCATAAACTACTTTCTGAAGGAGGGAAGCTATAAGTGGTTTGCTCAGTAGAATGTGGAAATCTGGGCCAGAGCTGAATTGCTGGGAACATTCTAGAAGAGATTGAGTACCGTGTCCTCCTGCATCCTTCCTGTCTGAAGGTCTCAGCCACTCTTCTAAATAAATCTTTAACTAACATTTGAATGCCTTTCTGAAAAGGTGCCCGATGGCCAGTCTGCTTGGAGTACCCACATGACAGGGGACAGCCTTGCATCCCTGCTAGCATTAGCTGACGGGAGCCATCTCCTTCTTTCCGTGCTGACTGCCAGTTTCTCTGTGCCCTCCAAGGTGTGAAGAAACTGTGTGGGTGGTTTTGTCCAGGGTTTTCAAAACTCATCATGGAATCTCTTTTTTCCTGTGACAGTTATTCTGTTTTGTCTTTTGTGTACCAGGCTTGGTAAGAGTTTCATCTGTTTTCTCTGGTGCTCCTTAATTTTCAGAGCAGATAGTGTATGCCATTTATTTATGCCTTTGATAGTATTTATTGAATACTTGTTGTATGCCAGTGGATGCCACCGTTCTCCAACCTACACTCTGGAAGCCTTGTTTATCTTTGTTTTCTAACTTTGTACGAATGGTGCCAGCATTCTCTCCCAGGCACTCAAGATTGGAGCCTTAGAGGAATTGCTAATGCCTTCCTTTTTTGAATGCATCATTTACTTTAACAATTTTTTAAAAACTTTTGTTATTTTTGTATAAACGTTACACATTTGTTGTAGGAACATTAGAAGAATGCACGCTCGCTATAAATGGGAGAAAACAATCACTTGCTATTTCAAATCGGTTGCCATGCTCTGAGTCTTCTGCCTTTCCATGCTCTCTTTTCCCATGGCCACCACCCAGCACCTCCCTGCTTTCATGTTCTTGCATCTGAGCAATGGCAGTAGCCTCTAACTGGACACTTCCGACTCTCCACTTTCCAGTGTCCGTGGGGCCCATTTCTGTGAAGGTGTGGCATGGTCTAAGAAGACCTTATGATCAGGAATGAAAGTTAGATTCCTACATTTACTCAACCAACTGTTAATTCTGCCTTCACATCTCAAGCAGTTAAAGCAGGGCTGCAATTCTTTAACAGACTTAGTGATCTGTGATTCCTTAAGAATATGAATGTGGTACAAGCCAGCTGAAGTTTTGCTGGAGATCTCTGGGAGAAAATACCTAAAGGATGAATAAACTCTTCATTCCTTTAGATCCTTAATTTTTGTTTCTCCTTGCTTCAACACATCACACGTGTATATTCACACGTTACTTCTACTCCAGAGCCTGCTGAAGGCTGCCCCAGGCTCTGTAAGTGAGATAAAGATGTAGCATATAGAGGACCTACTATGTGCCAGGTGCTCTGCATATGTTATTTCTTACGTGGTCTTTACAACAGTGGTGGATATATTATGTAGTTCTGTTTGAAGACAAAGTATAGTCACAAGAGCTTAAACTATGCACCCAAGGTCAGTTTTCAAAACCAGGTCTCAGTGCTTGTTATATATTCTCTTCTCAGGAAGAATCTTGGATGATCAGAAAATCCAAGGGTTACTTCCTAACTTAATCCCTTCTTGTGTAAGATTTTCTTCCTGCCTATTTTCTCATACTAAGGTTGTTAGTAGGTTCTGGAAGCTGTTCCTTTAAATCCAACTCAAATATTTAAATAAAGAAGAGACTGGGGCCCCTGAGATTTATTTATTTATTTTTTAAAGCTAGGTTTTGTAGAAGAAACAATTTAGGCTGGGGGAAAAAAAAAAGAAACAAAATTAAACCAAAAGCTGAAAGGCAAAAAGAATCCTCAGTGGATGTTTTCAACTATCGAAGAATCTCATTATCTCCTCCCAAAGAAGAGCTGATTTGGGGTAAGCTAGCTCCATAATGCCCCAATTTTTAAGAAGTTAGCTGCAAAACGGATGGGCCTGCCTTGGGCAGTTGGTGCATACAGTATGGAGGTGTGGTCAGGCTGGATGGATAATACCTGCCTCACATATACCTGGTGAAAATACCTGCCTCAGAAATTCTCACATATGTTTAAACAGGAGCTGGGAAAAAGTTGATTGAGTTGCACTGTTCACAGCACCTGTCCCCATGTCTAGGACATTTATTTATGTCACATTTTTTAGTCTGGGGTGGCCTATAAGAACTAATTACACATAGGCTCTGTCCTTACTGTAGGACAGCACATTTTCACAAACATATCCCAAGGTATAACAGTCCAATGTGTTTGCTATAGTAGATGCTCAACGAACGCTTTCTGCATTAATTCGATGTGGGTACCGCCCCATAACGGGTTTCCAGCAGGAGGGAGAACCATGGATGGTCCCCTGGTGTTCTTTTATTTTCTCTTTCAGCTCCTTTTAAAATATCTTCATGTATGTCTCCCTTTTCTTCCATAAGAAACATGGCATTTTTTCAAAGTTGCATGTAAACCTCTTTAAGGAAATATCAAACCTCACTGATTAAAAAAGTAAACTTAAGTGCAGCGTGATTAAGCAACTGGTCATTAACAGAGGCAGGATTCACTACCAGGATTGTTTGATTCCCAAACTCTTCTTTTTTCTTTCTCGCAAGAAAGATCTTAGTAATTTTTTTTTTAAACCATTTAATGAGGCCAATAAGTCATCACTTCAATCAGTGAAATTCAGCTCGGGTCTTCCTAAGCTGATCACATACAGTCCTTCTCCACGCCCCATGCTTGTGTGCACAATCCCATTCTCTCTGCATGCGGACTCTCTTTTGCTGTATAAAGTATGGGCTGACATATGCAGGTGAAGTCACAGAAGGGCTATTTGTTTATTTATAGCCTGAGCACATCCTGGGGAGAGAGCCAGGCTGGGAGGCAAAGCCTTTGGAAGGAGAGCAGGGTGGTGTTTCCTTGTCCTTTGGCTCTGAGATTAGCTGCTAATGGAAGGTGCTCGCAGGGCTCTCTGGAGTGGTGATTGGATTCGCTTTTTCTACTAGATCTCTGGGTTGAAGCTGCAGACTTAAAGACCCATGATTTAGAGCCATTTTGTTGGTTATAAAGAGCATGAGGCATAGTGTTTGTCTAAATTCCCAGTACCGGTGACTCTCCTGTGCCATTTCTGCCATCCACATGTTTCGCCTTTTCCCTTTTCTGGTCTCAGAGATTGCTTTGCTTTTCTGCTTTCAAATCTTTACCTTCTTTGGAGCGAGCATTTCAGCGACGGCCGGATAATTAAGGATTAGCGTTCCGGTGCTCATACTCTCTCCTTTTAACATGCCTGCTGCTTGGCCTATGGCGGACGGGAACGGCCTCTGCTGCAGGGGCCGCCCACACATCACAGACGGCAGAGAGGATGTGGAGGGAAAGACGGAAGGCACCAGGCTCATTCTAGTTGCCAGAGCAGTTGCAGAGGTCTCTGAGAATCTCTGCGTCCACCTTTGTGTAGCGGTTGGTGGGGCCGGTGCCTAGCTCTTGTCTCTCACATGGTAATACTACCCAGCTCTTAGGTTTTTATGTTTTCTTCCTCTTCCTTGTTGCCCAAATCCTCCCATGACCTTTTTTAGAGAAACTTCTAATTCTTTCTGGCTGCCGTCTATAGAGAGGGCATGGTTTTTGAGGTGTGGCTAAAACCACCTCACTCACTCTGGCTTTCCTAAATCCTTAGGAAAAGAATGTGAATTAATGCTGTTGTTTTCGGGGAAGCATGTCATTTGTTTTACCGGTCTGTAGTTGATTAATTTGCAAATGATATTCCCAATAAAGTGCTTAGAAGTAGATAATTACAACTATATTAACAGTTCCCGGGGAAGCAGATGGTACTCTGAGGAGCTGCCATGTAGCATTAGTGCTGATGCTCCACCGTAATGTACCATCTACCCCCGAAAACCACACGCAACAAGCGCAAATCCTGCTGATGTTCCAGATTGGGAGGAAATGGTGCCTTTGCCTCACATTCCATTCTTACCGGAATTTTTATGTGTGTTTTCCCCATCGCCGCAGTGCTCAGTGAACTGGTACGCTTTACGCGCCGCTCATAACTCTCCGACTCTGTAATTCTGCATTAGTCCCATATTAAGCCTGCATGAAGCAAGTTTTAAAACTGTTCATCAGTGTTTCTCCTACCACGCCAGATATTTTTAAGTGTAGATTATCTCTGTACAAACATATAATTTCAATTTCCTAAATTACCTGAGCCAACATGCCACGTTGGATAATCGATGAAGACGTTTTGGAGGCAGAGCAAGCTCTTCCTCTTTTTCTCTCCTTCTGTGTCATGAACACGCAAGTGCACACACACACACATACACACGGACACGCACCCACATACCTGCACGTGTGAGTTCGTATGTGTGCACTGACTCACACTCTTTTCTAGTTAGCATCCATATTTTATTAAGTTGCTTCATAACAGGGGATTATTTTTCAGCTTCCAGCTCTCAGGAGAGAAGCCACAATGTGATGTCATTCCTGTCTGAACAGCTAAACGTCAGGGGTTGTCCCTCCGAAGTAGGCTGGAGTTACATAAGTGTTCACACAGCAGAGCGTGGCAGCCAGAGTAGAATATTCAGCTGAAGACTATTGGGCCATGGAGGAGAGCCTGTGGATTACCAAGTGCAGATTGGAAGTGTGGAATGAAGTGTCTTTGGCGGCCGATGCTGGAACTTTGCTCAGGGTCAGGCTGGCAGGCAGCCACAGCAAGGGCTAGCCTTGCCATGTCGGGGGTCCACCTTCAGCTGCTGTCATCTCCGACTCACTGCTGGCCCGGAGGGGCTGTGCACAGGTCATTGTGGCAGATCTGGAAATGACCACTTTCTTACTTGCCTAAGTCCATGGTCATTTTATTTTTGCTAAGAGAGTAGGAAAGGACAGTGACCACTGCTGTCTCAGCTTCCCTTGAGTACAGACAGACTAGGAGAATACGTGTGGGCTGCGGAGTGCTTAGGGCTTATTTAAAGCTGTCTCACAGCATATGCTTGCTGGCTTTTCTAGAAACAGGCCTTGTGGTTCTTGCTGGGGGCTTACGCATTAGGGGGCTTAGTTCGATATGCAAGTTGGCTCTGGGATTCCCAGCAATTTGAGCAATTATCACCCTAAGCCTTTTTACTGTTGATGTACACTAGACACTTTTAGTCTTAGTTGCCATTTTTTGAGATTGTACAAGGCACCAGGCACTGTGAGAAATATTTTGAATAAATGTATCATTCCATTTAATTTTCACAACATTCTATAAAATAGGGAATATCTGCATTTTACAAGTGAAGAAATAGAGACTCAGAGAGGTTAAGTACCTTGTTCAAGGTCACACAGCTAATAAATGTCAGAGTTTACATTGAAACTCTAATCTACCTGTCACCAAAGCCCAGATTCTTAACTGTGATGTTATTCAATATTCAGTTATGTTACGAAGTTAATTCAGTGAATAACTTTTTTGGAACCTAGAATGTTTTTAGAGGATGGTGCAGGTATCAGAGGTGCATGATAAGTAAACAATGCCCATCCTTGATTTTACATAAATTGTCCTCAAAGATCAAGGAAGTAAAGTTTGGAAAAAGCAAGGGAGATGGGCCTTCAATGAGAGGTTGGAGTTAGATGGAGAAAGGCCTTGATCGTCATATGAGAGAGTTTGGACAGCATCCTACAGGCTGCTGGAAGCCATGAGTGCTCAGGCAGATGAGTTACATGATCAGATGAGAGTTTTAGAAAGGATGTAGAAAGAGATGCTTCAGGGAAAGGTGAGCCAGTGGACAGGCAACCCGGTGGGATGATCCAGAGAGGGATGATAAGACACTGGCCAGCTTGGGTGATGAAACAGTAGGAAATAGTGTCATGGAGGTAGAATATGCCAGAATAAGAATAGTGATAGCTAATAGTTATTAGTACACTATGACTATGTACCTGTCATTGTTTTAGTCATTTAAAAAATGTATGGGTTCATTCAATCCTTACAACATCCTTATGAAGGAAGCCATTTTAATTCCCCCATTTTACAGATGAGGAGGTGGTGGAATAAAGAGGTTAAGAAACTTGCCCAATGAACATGAGTTTATAAGTGGCCGAGCCTGGATTCCGTCCCAGTCTGTCTCGCTTCAGATCTTGAGGCCTGGCTAGCATGGTGTCAAACCCTGGATCCAGGAGGCATGTCAGGGTCCAACTTATCTCGACACTCCAGCAATGCACGCACACAGGGGCATATGCACCTGTCTAGCCAGGACAAGATACATTTGGGGTGCAAGGGAAGAGAATTGGTGTTAGTACATGTGAACTTGATGGTTCTGTTTGGGCCCCATTCTATATCCTGATAGCTCTTTCACAGCTGTACTCAGGGAAGTGACATTAAATCTTTCTTTCTATTTACCTCACTTAGGTAAAAATTGCCTTCCGTATTGGAGTCTCTAAAGAAGCTGAGATCAGAAGACCTGAGTTCAGAACTGTCTTTGTAACTTATAAAAGCATGTTTTAGGCCACATGGCTTAACGTCCTTGACCTTCAGGCTTCTCATCATTCAGGAGAGGATGATAATATTTATTTATCCAGTCATGAGTTTAAGGAATGAATATGGAGCACCTACTATGAGCCATGAACACGCTAGGGAGGCCCTGGGGATACCAACACATGAAAACGTTCCTGTGTGTGCCCTTAAGAAGCTCAGTGTCTAGTGGCTGATAAAAGTAAGTAAATAAGCAATTGCAACTGAAAGAATCAAGGAGATAATATTCATCACAGCTTTTAAAAATCTGAAGTGCTTTAAAATGGTGAGCTATTATTGTTATTAACTCTATTAGGGAGAGTGGGGGGAGAAAGTCAGAAAATGCCAGAGAAATCCGGGTTGGGGTTGAGCTCCCTGCGTCTCCGAGGCTCCCGCTGGGAGAGATTCCAAGAGTACAGGCCCCTCCGATGAAGGCGCCATGGCTCCTGCCTGCTTTTGACCTTTCTGGAGAGTGCTTGCATGAACACACTTCATTTTCAAAAGTTTAAAAATATGCACTTGGAATTGTAGATGATCAAGCACGACTCCTCCCAGGCCATGGCGGGTAGAGAATTGTGCTGATCTGGGAGCGCACGGGGGCCACATGCCTCTGCAACTTGACGTCAGCACGGTCCAGGAGGCACAGGGTGTCTGTGCCCCTCTGCATGGTCAGTCTGTGATGCAATGTATTTTCACAACCTGTGAATCAATTCCCTCTAGGACAGAAAAAAAAAAAATCACACCATGCTGATTAACTGTATATACCACTGTTGAAATTCCTGATTTTGCAATATTTAAGCACTTTCTCAGCTAAGACGGTAAAATAGGGTAAGCAGAAAATAAAAGCCACATGTATTTGCTTGAATCAAGCTCTTTCCTTTTTGAATGTTGACCTTTGAGTTTCCAAATTGGGCAAAGGAGTAATTATCAGGAATATCTTGATAAAAGGTTGTATGATTGCGATTTAAGAAAAACAACTTTATATTTATAAATCCTTTGTATTTTTGGTAGCACTTTAATATCAGTTATCAAATTTAATGCTTCATGCCAACTCTGTAAAGTAGGTGGAATATTCATGATTAGATTGTAAATGATGGCACTCAGGACCGAGAATTTTTGACTTGTCCAAAGTCCTTAAACCTAGGAGAATGGGGAAGGAGGAGAAGGGGCGGGAAATGAATATTTATTGAGCAATGACTATGTCCTAGGTGTTAAGTACATTATTGAAAATAATCTATCACACAGTCCTGGGGGATGAATGTTCTTATTCCCATTTTACAGATGGTTAAACCATGGTCATACAGTTAATGAGAGGCTAAACTGGGGGCTTGATCTTAGATCTCCTTGGTTCCAATCTACAGTTCTTTCTCTAATCTGATGGTTTCCAGCGTTCTCTGATTATGTGCTCCCATCGGTAAACTTTTCTGAGCATGTGCCTCCAATAAATGCGTAGTTGTTTATATACAAATTATATGCACGTGCTATTGTACTACTTTATGAGTATTATAAAACATGCCCAAGAAACAAAACCTTAGAGATGCAGAGGTATGAATAGAAGACACAGGGTTATCTTTCTACAGCCCATTTTGAAGAATAGAGTCTAGGCTATGCCCCTTTCTTGGCAAGTTAGGGGCACAAAGTTCATGTCTATGGCTCTTAGAAAAGTCCGCCCGACAGCACAGGGATGCCTTAGGGCAGGGTTTCTCGGCAGTAGCACTATTGGCATTTTGGACCAGATAGTTGTTTGTTGTGAGGGGCTGTGCTTTGCATTGTAGGATGTTTAGTGGCATCTCTGGCCTCTGCCTCCTACATGCCCCTAGCACCCCTTACACAGTTGTGACAATCAAAAATGTCTCCAGATATTGCCAAGTGTTTCCTGTTGGGGGAGCCTCCAGTGGGAAACAACTGCTTTAGGGTAATCAACAGGAGTGTCCTCCTCCTGCTTGCTTCTGCCCAAAGAAGAAGGCATCCTGTGGCACTTGTTTGAATGACATCTTATCTTGCCCATTTTAGATTCTTCCAGAGGACCCTTGGGCTCAGTTCCAGCCTGCATTCATCAGCTCCTGAGGTTGGCCTGCCAGAACGGAGGTCCAGCTATCCAGCTGGTGACTTGCATCGTAGGGTTTCAGTATTTAGCACAATGACTGCTCTTAGCTCTTAGGAGTAGCTATTATTTCGATTATGATGGTGATTATATAAAACAGACTCTTATCTGGCACATAGTAAGCACTTGATGAATTATACATATTATCATAATGTATAATATAAATATATATTTTTTTCTATATATTTGGTGAGTTTGACAGCAGATTCCATGAAGTAGGGACCAGATCTGTCTTATTAGACACTTGAACTCCATTGCCTAGGTCAGCCTGACACATGATAGGTGCTCAACAGTTGTTTGTTATGAGTCCATGAATGGGTGCGTTCTTCCTTGTAAGCCATCAAGAATGTGTGATCTCTATCTCTTTTGGTCTGTTTTAATATCACACATGATGGTCCTGGCTAAGTAATGTCCACAGAAGTTCTCTGGCCCACTTGACCCTGTGCAGCTAGGGGAAGGAATATATTCATCCTGATCATGGAAGGAAGGGAGAGAAGGCAGCTCAAATTTTTCTTTCTTATGATTTGAAGCTCAAAAAGGGAATTCTTCATAATTTTATCTAGTCAATGGAAATGCAGAAACTTAATCATCAGGATTGTCTAATTGTTCTCTTGGATTTGACTACGATGCTTACTGTCATGGCATTTTCCTGAATTCCATTTCATAATGCAACTTGGCTTATCTGGTTTCAGGTTTCTGATTTATTCTTTGTTTCCTCTGGCTAGTTTTAGAAAAATTAGAACTCTTTTGTGGCTTTACATAAAAAAAATAACTTATGAGGTTAAGGAAAATTTTTTTATTGGGAATACATCAAAAACCATCAATAAATCAAGCATAACAATGCTTGATAAATTTAGGAGAAAATTGATTGCAGCAGCAATAGTTGATTTAAACTAATGCCTAGTTGCGTCATTACTCAAACAAACACAGGAGCAACATCAGTTTTAATTTCTGTCTTGTTTAAAAATGAGCAAGTTTCTTTTCAGCAAATGACTGTTGATGATCTGCATCTTTACATTAAAAAGGGGGAAATTTTCCACCATTTTTTGACTCATGGATGTTGTATGTTCTTTCAAATTTTCAGCACTCAAACCTATGATTTTCAAAATATGTCTTATAAAAGTGAAATTAGTAGTTTGAACTTGTTTTTGTGTTTGTATAGGTATTGGGAAGGTGTTGGAAAGGTGGATACATAAGTGTGCATGTTGTTTTTGTCGTTTAACCTAAATGAGACATGCAAGTGGAATGTTCCTTTTGTTCAAAAAACATGTATTCAAAAATCATATTGCCTCTCAACTTCGCTGAGTAACCTCTCCTTAGGTATTAATGGAATAAGTGAATAGGATCTTCCGTTTTGCCTTGTCTGGTATCACTCAAAGGCTGATTTTATGTTAAATTATATGTAATTGCCTAGCCACATCAAAATATTTAGAAAAATTTGAGAGCAAGGCTAGTCCCATTATTCCTGCTGTGTCTAGGAAAGGACATTGTGATTCAAAGAAAGTAAACAACTGAGAGACTAAGGGTTTCCAGTTTCTTTTTCCCCCATCAATTATAAAAATATGTGAAAAACATAAAAAAATTTTTAAAAAGTCAAAAGAAAATAATTTAAAAGTTATATATAAAGTTCTGCCATATCATTATAAAAACTGTTAGCAATTTTTATATGGTCTCAGGTTTTTTTCTACAGATAGTTCAAATAAAACAGTTGAGATAATACTGCACAAACTTTTTGTATCCTGATTTTTCCATCATGTTTTTGTGTTATTGCAAATTTAGAGCAGTTTAGTATCTTCATTGGCTAGGTAATTGATTAAACGATTCTTCTATTATTAGAACTTTAGGTTGCTTTCATTATTTTTGTTAAACACAATTGCAGACTTCTTAGTCTAGGTGAGAGTGCTCTGGCCCAGGCACTTATTCTAGGTCTCATACTTCTGTGATTCGCCTACCCTTCCTTCCATGGTATCTTAACTTAGCTTCTTCACTAAGCGAAATGGCCTGGGTGGGCTATTTGGCCCTATATCTTTTCATTACAATTTCTATATCTTTAGCAAGGGCTGGTCTCAGTCATAAGGAACCCAGGTGATTTCCTGCAATTCACCTTCAACTGTTGACCCCGACATGGAGACATTACTGCCCTCCACCCAAAGAATGGAGCTATAGCTGCCTTCAGCCAGGAGAGAAATCATGACTGGATTTTGCCTTGCCTTTTGGAGCTGAGTTTTAATAATTCAAGGTTTGCTTCCCCCTAAACCTACCTGAAATCTTGAATTATCAGAGTTTCTTATGTTTTGCCATATACTGTGCTTATGGAATATGGGTTATTTTATGCAGAAAATGTATGGTTTATTAACCATAGTCATGGACTTTCCAATATTAACCTGCAGCAGAATGAATCCTGAATGTCCTGACTGACTTTAGTTTTTTGTATATGGGTCTTGTATTTAAAGCAAAAACTGCCCCATACACTCATCATATTCTGGTCAAGAAAAACTATGGTTACTGTCGGCCAGGTGGGGTTAGGGTCAGGGCATGTGGGTGTGTGCAGGGCTCCTTTGTGGAGAGGTGAGGGGTGCATATTTTGAACATCTGCTGCCTTAAGTTACACCTTCTCCTAATTTCACATTATAATTTTCATAACAGACGTTGTCTGTGAAATGTTATGTATTATATGTAATATTACATGTGTATCTAGATACCTGAAGTCTCTCTTTTTGGTTGGGGGGGCTCTAGTTTTTCTGCCAGTGGCTGTCTGGCTGGTTACGTCTTCCTTCTGTTTTGGCTCTCTTGATCACACTGGCGGAGACCACCGCTAGTCTGGTCTGGAAGGAAGTTTTCATTCATTTAAAATAAAAATGGTCTAAAACTGGGTTGTAGTGATGGTCGCACAACTCTGTAAGTTTGCTAAAATCATCGAATTGTAAGGATGAATTTTATGGGATATAAATTATACTTCCATAAAGCTGCTCAGAGTTGAAAAAATTTTAAAAATATGCAAATAGTTCCTTTCACACACACACAAAAAAGCGCTATGTTCTAAGATGAGTAAAATAACTTAATATGAGATATGAAGGGCTGGATGATGCCTTTACAATGCCCCGGGATCAAAATCACTCTAGATGTACAGGGTACCTGCCGTATCACAACACAAGAGGAAAGCATGGGTTCCGTTGCATGCAGTTTTCCTGCTTTTAGTACTCAGTTCTGAACGTGCATGGCCCCTGCGTATGTGTGTGTTAGGGCCCCCGTCTCCATGGGCAGGATCAGGTAAACAAACTGTAGACAACTAACATGGTCCTGAGCAGTAAGTGCAATAGGAGGAACAAGTGTTATGGCATCGCAAAGGAAGGGTGGAGCGTTTGGCACTTACCTTGACATTCGCAGCTCTCCCGCCAACTCGTATTCTCTGCCTCCACCGTTCAGGATGCTCAGGGTTATGTGGATATGAGCAGGAATAGTTTCCAGGAAAATTATTCTAGAAAGATCCTTCTTTCTCTCCTTCCCTCCCTTCCTTCTTCCTTCCTTCCCTTCCTCTCTTCCTTTCTCCTTTCATTCCTCCCTCTTGTTCTTTCATTTATTATTTAATTTATTCAACAAATATTTATTTATTTTAAAAATTTTTTTCTTTATTGAAGTATGCTTTGCATATCCTGCCTTTACTCCATTTTAAGTGTACAATTAAATGATTTTTAGTGAATTTACCAAGATGTACAGTTAATCACATAAATCAGTTTTAGAGGATTTCCTTCCCCCTATTGAGACCCCTAATTCCCTTTCCCAACTACTTTTCAAGCATGCCCCTCCCCTCCACAGTGCCCACCACATTGCTCAAACATGGGTTTACCCCCCACCCCCTGAATCCCTAGTGAACACCACCACCATTTGAGCACCATAGTGTTAATCAGTCAGTACCAACTTGATGGCGAGTACATGTGGGGTCCATTCTTCCGTCTTGTGTCACCTCACTTTGAATAATGGGTTTAAGCTTAATCCAGGATAATATAAGTGGTGCTAGCTCACTGTCGTTTCTTAAAATTGAGTAATATTCCATTGTAAACATATACCAAATACTTAGTAAGCAGCTACTATTTACCAGGCTGGAGCTACAATGGTGACAAATATAGATACGGTTCTTGTCCTCAGAGAGCTTATGCATCAATGGATCGGCCCATCGGCACTG